>JAUCMR010000038.1:1105622-1120364 GCA_032357425.1 Enteromius argenteus | reverse complement strand
TTCCCTGAAAATAATTGCACACCTCAGAACGTTCGTCAGCCAATCAGATTCAAGCATTCAACAGCCCCGTAGTATAAGCGTTTATTTTTTATCCGATTAATCTGAAAAATAATGGCCCAACTAATCGATTATCAAAATAATCGTTAGTTGCAGCCCTAGTTTTAATAATCAATTTATTTGCAATGAACACACTGAAGTGATTTTTACATTTGATTATTTGTTTTTTCGTACATGAATGCTTTTGTTTAGATGTTAAATGATAAAGGTAATGCATTATTTGTTTCTTTCTAGACTATTTGTTCTATTGTTGTTGTTGTTTTTTTCTTATTTATAATAGCACAGACAAAAAGTCTAAAAGATAGATATATTGTGATTATTAATATAATGATTATTAATAGGAGGAAAACTGGCAACAACGCATGCGCATGTTTCAGATGGTATTGCAAGTATAAACACATGAATCAGATATGAGTCAATTTTTTAAAAAATTGTGTAAACAAACAACCAAAAAAAAAATCGGATACACAACAAATCTGACCTGCAGCGTAAACAAGGCCTTAATGGTCATAAAACAGGCTTGATGTTACACGTAATGCAGTCAGTCTTTTCTTCTGATTTTGAGGTGGTTTTTACAGTAAGCAGTGTGTGTTGTTTATTACTCACCGGTGGCGCTGTTGTAGCTGCTGAGTGATGAGGTTATAGGTGGCGTCTCGTCGGAGTCCACGGAGCCTGTGTCGTCGTCTTGAGAGCAGCCGGCTTGGATGGCGCGCAGGTAGCTGTGGCTCCGGGAGCGGAAGCAGGTGGGTGTGGGCAGATCCAGGGCCTCCACTGCATGAGACTCCAGCTGGCCGTACACCGCGCCGCTCCGGTAGCCATGCTCCACCTGAAAGGACACGTGCAGGTTGAAACGTCTCGCCTGAGGCCGCCGGGGCAGACGCCCGCTGCACATCCACAAGCGCGCCTCACACGGGGTGAGACGCGGCCGGCGCTTTAGGGTGGACTGACGCATCGCTGTGCGGACATGAAGAGGAAATGGCAGGTTGGCTTGAGTGGTTTCCATTTAGTCCACTGCGACAAATGTGGCTTAAAATGAGAAAAAAATCCTTAAACGTATTCCTTTTGTAGATGCACTGATCCTTGGCTGAGGATTAGGAGTTTATTTTATAAATTGCCATAAAATGCATTAAATTTAGACCATAAAAAAAAGTCAATTTTCAGAAAACTCAAAATTGGGAAAACTGTAAAATAAATAAGTAACTAATAATAATAAATAATGTTGTTTGTATTGTTTTGTAACAGTCTAGCAAACAATGTAATTAAGCCTATTTTAAATAATATAAGAGAATATAATATAAAAAATAATAAAAAAGAAACTAAATACTGTAATGTGGGAAAAAAAAATTAAATACTTGTAACTTAGACCATATCATTATACATATTTAATGTATCTCAATAAAAAAAATGAATTGAAATAATATAATATATAATAATACATGGAAAAAATTCTGTTTAAGGTCTAATAATATGTTTTGCATTGTATTTTTTTTTTAATAAAAACTGAAAATATGTTATTTAAATAGTAAAATATAATGCAGAAAACGCCTTAGAGAGTCAATCAACTCCAGAACGATTCAGTTGAATCTTTAGGTCTTTTCAAACTAAACTGCAAACAAAACACAGTCACTGTTCACACTCTCTCAAAGACTAAGAGTAAAGAGAAAGGTTGTGTTTGCTCATCCAGGAGGAGACACTTCTTTGTCGAGAGTAAACCCAAAAATGAAAAGCAAGCAAACAGTAAAATACACCAAACTGCACCTTTAGAACTCACTGAACTAGAAATCACCAGCCAGTTCCCAGGGAAAATAATTTATAAGTGCTGCAAATTAGCAGCTGTCCTCATTTTCCCTGACTTCTTTTCCTTTGATCCCAGCAACAGAATCTCAGAGACAATTTATGAATCATCCATCAGTCTTCACAGCACATTATCTCATTCAGCAAAACAGTTCTTCAAAAAAAATCAATGCTCTTTCCTCTGAAGAAAAGGTTTCGGAGCCTCGTCTTGATGTCTCCATCAGTAGAGCGAACGCTTAAGTATCTCGTCCTGATAACATGCCCTCCAACTGATTTCCCACCCTCCACGTCTCCTTAAACTAGCTTAAGGATGTCTTACACCATTTTAATCTGGAACACTCTGTTCCTAAGGTCAAGGCAACAGCAAAACCTCTCTGACACATTTCAGTGTTTGCTCTGTGATGAAGAGCGCACATATTTACAAGAGGTTTTACATATGTAGAAAAAACGTGAGTGATTTTGACAGAGGAAAACTAGGATGATTTGCTGTTTGGTCACTAGGGTGTTCTGTGGGTTGCTATGTTGTTGCTATGTGGTTACTAGGGTGTTTTTGAGTTGATTTGTGGTCACTAGGGTGCTCTGGGGGTTGCCATGATGTTTCTATTTGGTTTCTAGAGTGTTGCTATATGGACATATTTGGATAGTGGGGTTCCGGGGGTTGCTATGGTGATGCTAAAATATTTTTGAGTTGCTATGTGCTCACTACAGTGTTCTAAGGGTTTCTAGGGTGATGCAATAATGTTTTAGAGTTGCTATGTGATCTCTAGGGTGTTCAAGGGGTTGCTATTGTGTTTCTATTTGGTTCTTTGAGTGTTGCAATATGGCCACATGTGGATAGTGGGGTGTTCTGGAGTTGCTATGTGGTTACTAGGGTGTTCTTGAGTTGCTTTGTGGTCACTAGGGTGTTCTGGGGGTTGCCATGGTGTTTCTATTTGGTTCCTAGAGTGCTGCTATGTGGTCACATGTGGATTGTGGGGTGTTCTGGGGTTGCTATGGTGATGCTAGAATATTCTTGAGTTGCTATGTGTTCACTACTGTGTTCTGGGGGTTGCTATGGTTCATGCAAAATGTTCTTGAGTTGCTATGTGGTCCCTAGGGTGTTCAGGGGGTTGTTATGGTGTTTCTCTTAGGTTTCTAGAGTGTTGCTATATGGTCACATGTGAATACTGGGGTGTTCTAGGGTTGCTATAGTGATGCTAGAATGTTCTACAGTTGTTATGTGCTCACTGGGGTGTTCTGGGGGTTGCTACAGTGATGCAAGAATGTTCTGTAGTTGCTATGTGGTCCATAGGGTGTTCAGGGGGTTGATATGGTGTTTCTATTTGGTTCTTTGAGTGTTGCAATATGTGGATAGTGGGTTGTTCTGGGGTTGTTATGTGGTTACTATGGTGTTTAGGGGGTTGTTATAGTGTTTCTCTTATTTTTTTAGAGTGTTGCTATATAGTCACATGTGAATACTAGGGTGCTCTAGGGTTGCTATGGTGATGCTAGAATGTTCTAGTGTTGCTATGTGCTCACTAGGGTGTTCTGGGGGTTGCTATGGTGATGCAAGAATCTTCTGGAGTTGCTTTGTGGTCACTTAGGTGTTCTGGGTTGCTATGTGTGTTTAGGGGGTTGCTATGGCACTTCTGTTTGGTTCCTAGAGTGCTACTATATAGCCACATGTGGATAGTGGGGTGTTCTGGGGTTGCTATGGTGTTGCTATGTGGTTTCTAGAGTGTTGCTATGTTGAAACTAGGGTGTTCTGTATACTTGGTGCGATAGTCAGTATTGATGGTGAAACCATTGATAAGCTGCAACACTGGTATTGTCATTTGCCCACTGCGGCACTGCCCCTCATCATCATTTTGATTTTTAATAGTAATAAAAATAGGTGCATTGCTGTATAGTTGTTAGAGTGGTTGCTTTGTGGTTGGTATGTTCTACTGGCTTTTGTTATGTGAGAATATGCACCAATCCATTGTGTGTTATGCTAAAAACAAAACAAAAATGCTGTAAGTTTTGTCACTAATAACAGTAAGAGTGATGCTTTAATAACTTTGAAATGAAATGATGTTTGTGACCTGGCCCATGGTGGAGCCTCTTCCCAGTGTAGAGCAGCGCTGACCGAATCCCCCATCAATGTCCCAATGCTGCAGACCCGCCTCATCCGCTCCCATCAGACAGTCCAGGTTATCCAGGCTGCGATTGGTGGAGACCTCACATAGAGACGGCATACAACTGAGAAAAACAAACACAAACACAGAAGGTGTGGTCACTAGGGTGTACTTGAGTTGCTATGTGGTCCCTACAGTGTTGCTATGTAGTTTCTAGAGTGTTGCCATGTGGTTACTAGGGTGTTCTGGAGTTGCTATGTGGTCACTAGGGTGTTTTTGGGGTTGCTATGGCGTTGCTATGTGGATACTAGGGTGTTCTAGGGATGACTAGGGTGATGCTACACTGTTGCTATGTGGTCCCTACAGTGTTGCTATGTAGTTTCTAGAGTGTTGCCATGTGGTTACTAGGGCGTTCTGGAGTTGCAATGTGGTCACTAGGGTGTCCTTGGGGTTGCTATGTGGATACTAGGTTGAGATTGGTGGAGATCTCAGAGACGACATACAGCTGAGAGAAACAAACACAAACACAAGATTGAGAGCAGGAAACCTTTGCATCCATCTCCCATGTGCAAACAACCTTTGAGTTTCTTTTCAGTAGCATGCAAGAGCCAGGTGCAGCACAGAGGAACAGTTCTGACCAAGCTAAACAATAAAAATAAATGAAGACGAGTGAGGACTTAGTCAGGGTGGTGGTGGAGGTGGCCGTTGTGAAGCAGTGAAGTTTAGCACTCACAGGAAAGTGCTTTCATCGGACAGAGTGAGAGTGCATCTGAGTGGTCACGTGATCAGACGGAGGCAGGGCTAAACACTAACCTGTGCAGGTGCGGCACTGAGGCGGCGCTCTGCAGAGGAGACCAAACCACTCCGAACTGCTTCTGCATGAAGGGACAGGGGCTCGGCCTGATAGGAAGGGCCGTTACATGACCATCAAAGTCTGCTGCTTTTGTCTAAGATTCATTAACAACTGACTCGACTGCATAACTCTCCTATCAAATTAATCATAAATGATGTATTTCAAGCTTTAACACAAAGTCTAAACCTACTCTTTTCCTAGTTACTAACATCTCACTAACAAATGTGTTGTTCCAGGACCAACAAAGATGTATAAAAATAAGAAATAAATTTTTAGTTTTTAAGTTTTCAAGTTCTAGTTTACTTTAATGCTTACTTTAAATCATGTGGAGGTTTTTGCTGAGGTCCCAGGTTATGTTTGGAAATAAAACATAACTAATCCTCCCCAATCCAACTACCCCAACATTTTCACATTTCTGATAGATTTCTGTGTTACTGTTACTGTTGCCAACAAACACTTATAGCTATGGCAGTCAGCATACTCATAATTAATAACTAAATAAATAATTAAACATTACAGCAGGATCAGAGTGCTGGGTGTCTTAATTAGGCTGTGTATTCTTTTATTTTAATATTAAGAATGAATTGGAAATCTCTTCTCATATGAATCTTTTACCAATCAGCCTGTCAATGTGCTGCCATCTGCTGGTCACAGTGAATGTGTTCCTGATGTCATCGATGCTGAGATGTTCAGCTGAGGATATTAAGGTGAGACACTAGTAATGTACCTTATGTCATGTACATAAAATAGTCCATCAATTATCTCATAAGAGAATCCAATTAATTTAACTGTGTTCATAATGTTTTGTGTAAAAAGGTTATATTATAAAACTAAAGCCATAGAAAACATTTACGTTGCCTGAAGTGAAATAAATATAAATATATATATACATATACCACATTTTTAATCTATTTAAGTTTTTGCAGTGTGTGTGTTTAGTGTGTGTAAAGTCTGTGCGCGTGTATATACTGTAGTGTGTGTGCAGCATGTGTGTGTTTGTGTGCAGAGTGTAGGGCTCACTTGCGAGGTGGTAGCAGCGGTGGCTGTTGTTCGCTGAGCGAGTGCTGCGTGGCCTTCAGGTAACTCTGGCGTCTGGCAGCGGTTTTGGGCGAGGGTTTGGGTGAAGGGGGTCCATCTGAGTCCTCGCTGTCCTCCATGTCTCCCATGGCTTTGACGTAACTGCCGCTGCGCATCCGTCTGCAAGGGATCTCGCCCGCAACGCCTGCTTTACCCAGCGTCCCACTCCAGTCACCTCCAGGCACCTGCCAGAACACTTACACTTACTGCCCACAATGCATCTGGGTTAAAGAATGTCAAACAAAACTTCTGAAATGTACTTTAAAATGCATGTGAGTTCTCTGTGTTAGTGATGGGCTATGAAAACTATGAAAATGTTTAAAATATTGTGGCATTCAAAACAACAACAAAATATTGTTTGTATTTAATATGACAAATATTTGTATTTATTACTATACTTGTTATTGCATTTATTATAATTATAAACAAAATAAATTTTAATAATAATAATAATAATAATAACACCATGACTATTATACAAATATTTGAAAAAAGTACTTAGAAACTACTGTTCAAATATTAATGAACTATTTTTAACAAATTATTATTATTATTATTACTACCACTACTACTACTACTGTGTATGTCAAACCAAATTCACAAATATTTTATGTTTAAAAATCTATTATATTGCATTTATAGTTGTATTTATAAATTTTTTTGTTGGTTTATTTATTATTTTTATTTATTGTTTAAAACTGCACAATTAATGTGAACAATACTGTTCAAACATTAAAAATAATTACACTTTTAAAACAAAAAAATAAGTGATAAAAAATAAAAAAGTCATAAAAAGACGTTATTTGCCATTATAATCAATATTATTGTCTATTATGAAATCTCGTATGCCTTATCCCTCAAGAAACCTCTTCACTGTCTCTCTCCCACACTGACTGTCTTTCTTTGATTTCAGCGTGTGTGTACCTGTAGGAAGTTGCAGGTCATCTCCTGGCCGTGGCAGGACTTGGACTTGAGCAGGGTGCGGTTGACGGTGGCGGAGCCCTTCTGCAGCACCTGTCGGGCCTGACTGAGGGTCAGTGTGGACCACGAGCCCCTCTTGACCAGCACATTCTCCCCTGTCTGGGCCGTGGAGGGCGGCAGGCTAACGGTGGGCTTGAGGTCTCCACTGCTCTTGGAGGATTTGAGCGAATGCGCCGCGATGGTGTTGTAGCCCTGCGGATGCGGTCTGGGAGCCGCCTGACTGTCCGACACGGCTCTGCCCAGCGTCATCATGCTTAGAGGGTTTCGATACGCCACCGCTAGTGGCCCGGCGGCGGGCTGAGCCGGAGCCTCATCCTCCAAACCGTCATCTGAGCTCCAGAAGCCTGAGAGGTTTGGACGTGGCCGGCGCTTGGTGCCTTCGGTCTTGGCACGGTCTTTGCTTTTGCTGCGGCGGGCCACTTTAGCTGCATCTCCGGCTGGGCCGGCGGTGATGCTCCCTTTGACCGCCGACACCTCCAGGGACTGAGACTTGGCGAAGAGCTTCTGGACGGACTGCACCAGGTTGCGAATGCGGCTGGGACTCTCGCTGCGCTGCTTGGAGCCGCGGCTGCGCCGGTGGAACTGCAGTGTGCTGAAGCCATCACGCTGCAGTGGTAGGTGGCGCTCCAGTTGGTCCAGCAGGTTGGCCGGGAGCCGGTTCATCTTGGCAGCGGCTGCGGATGAGATGGTGGCCGTTCCGCTGCTGATCATGGCGGGAGCGCCCAGTCCCAGACCCAGACCCATGCCCATGGACATGGAGGACGTGAGCGTACTGGAGCGACTGCCAGTCTGAGCCACACAAGCCTGCTGAGACACAACACACTGTCTTAAAATTACTACAACAATATACTTATTTACAAAAATGAAAATTACGTCATATTTTACTCATCCCGAAGCCATTCTAGGTGTATACGACTTTCTTCTTTAAGACGAACACAGTCTGAGTTTTTTAAAAATGTATCCTGGCTCTTCCAAGCTTGGTAATACTGGTGGACAGCTGCCATTATTTTGAAGCTCCGTAAATTGGATATATCCACAAGTGCTGTGTTGTAAAACTGCAATTTGTTCAGGTTTATTTATTTGTGCTATTGTCAAATGATTTGTTTGTTTCTATTTTAGTACTTAATGTTTACTTGTTTTTAACAGTTTAATGTTTGAAATTTATATTAGTCTAGTTTTATTTGAATTCTTTCAGTGGTATTTCTTGGTAAAACCATAGGCAAAAGACAGGATAAATATGTTTGACATCTAAATGCGAAGAATCGAAATCAATAAGCAGAATCGAATCGAAAAAATTCCCTAAAATTATAGGAATCGATACCCAACCCTAAATATTTTATTATTTTATTAAATATTTGTATTTATAAATTATAATATAAATGTATAATTATTATTATACAAATGTAAATGAGATGATACAAAAGTATTATACAAATGTAAATATTTGTGTAAAGCATGCAAAATATTACATGTAGTTCAAATATAAATGAATTACTTTTAATCAAATTTGTTTTTATTCGCATGTATTTGTATTTCTTATCTATTTTACTACTGTTATTATTATTAGCAGTAGTACTAGTAGTAGTCCTTTTTTTACTATATTATCCTAAAACATTTAAAAATGTCAAGAAAAAGTATCTGACTGACAGATTTGATCAACACAGATAATGAACTGGCTGTAATATTTTGTCATACATATCACATGACTAAAAAGGTTTGTTTCTTTGTTTTTTGCATGTATTTGCAAAACATTTTATTATGTATTTATGACAGAAAAAAGTTACAATAACATTTGAATTTTTATTAATGTACAGTTCAGTAATGAATATAAAATATTTTTATAATAATTAATAAACACTAATATATGTATTTGAACTAATTGTAATGTTGTGCATATGAAATAATATAAATTTCAACATATTAGATTTAAAAAAATATAAATTTTTAAACTCAACACATCTGAACTAAAATTGAAATGCATAGATAGATCAAATAATGTATAAGACCTATATGTGTATATATATATATATATATATATTCAGCAAGGAGGCATTCAACTGATCGAAAGTGGCTGTAATCACATTTATAATCGCATTTATTAGATTTCCATTTCAAATAAATGTTATTTTTTCAACTTTTTTCAAATATTTTCAACTATTTATCAAACAATCTTGAAAGATTGTTCCAACAGCAAGCCAGAATCCTGATCTACAATTCAAATCAACGTGATCCTGCACGGACCCGCTGAAGTGTACAGCTAAGCTGAGATCTCAAAACACCACAAACACACACACTGACTGTTACGAGCAGTGGTTGTGGAAATGAGAAACTTTCACGAAGGCGTAAATGATGAACTAAGATTTTACTGTCTCAACTCACATATGGCATTTACAACACATAATCACAGACAAGGGATAAATCAAACAGACATGGTATAAATACACAAGGATATAATGAACTAAATGACAGACAGCTGCGGAACATCGAGGGAACCTAATTAACTAATAATCACAGGAACACAGGAAGTACCAAATAAGGAAATAAACACGTGGGAGGAACGAAACCAAAACAGGAAGACATGAAAACCAAAATTAAACAGACAGAACACGTAACACTAACATTCAAGGATTTTATTTATACCAAGGAACCGAAGGACTCTTGAGATTTTATATATATATATATATATATATATATATATATATATATATGTTTCTTTTTTTTTTTGGGATGTTATGAACATTGCACTCAATCCCCAAATCATCTATTCAGTTGTTTACGCATGTGAGTGAGACCCAAGAAAACTGAGTATTCTTTCAAACTGTGACAACTGTTCAATTTTCTTTTTGTGGTTGTATTAAAAGTGCCGGCTGTTAATTCATTTACTGAAAGTGATGAACGAGTCATTATTAAATCCTCCCAGAGTCGAACCTAGGCCCATTCTACAATATATTGAGTGAGATACATACAGTATAGCACTTGCTCTGCTGTTCTGTGTTACATTTGCATCTCAGAAATAAATATGTTTTATAATATATTCACTTAGAAAACAGCCACTTTTATTTGCAATAATATTTCCAGAATATGACTGTATTTGCTGTGGTGTCAGTACCTGTGTGTAGTCGCTCTGCTCCGGCTGGGTGGTGTAGTGAAGGCGAGGGAAGGTGCTGCTGTTGCTCAGCTGGTTGTTGAGTGGCAGCAGACAGTCGGACTGCAGCGTCGTTGCCGTGGAAACAGGAAAATGATGGAATTGAGGGTCCAGAGTGGCATAGTGGTTGACGGTGGGGCTCAGGAGGAAGGTGGCGTGGGGGTCCGGGGCCAAGGGACACAGGGGCTCCTGGGGGCCCGCAGTGGGGTCGCAGGTGTCGGACAGATGGCGGCTACGGTTGGCCCCTAAACCTTTCATGGTTGCTGTGCAGGGTCGGCTCTAGAACATGATTCCAGATGAAGAGAGACGACGGCCCTGGAGGGCGACCCCTACAGGACAGAGAGAAAAACACACAGTCAGTCTCTGTTCAAATCCAGCTGCTTACAGTGATGAAGCTGCTGAGCGTAAGCACACACTGGTTTTCTGAAGTCATGTTTTCAAGTCTTTGCAATTAACTGAAAAAAAAATATTAAAAGTGCCTTGTTCGTCTTTTAGGGTTGGTGTGAATGAAAATGCAAATACATACTGAAAGCTCTCTCCGATGGTGCACTGGAAACTGAAATCCAAAGTTCATGGCAAGTATCTGTTCCTTTCTTTAATAATGAACTAATATCTGTAACACTTCAGACATTTTGCCTGGGTGTGTGCCTGCAGTACTCATGCGGGAGTGCGGGTCTCTGATCATTAAATGAATCGTTTGAGAGTCTTTGAACAAATACAGTTAAACTTGATCAAAAATGACTGAAAAAGTGTAATAAATGCTAAAAGTACCAAAACAAAATAAATTAAAGCTAAGTAAAATTATTAAACACATATACTGTAAACTGTCAAAAGCACAACAAAATTGCTAAAGCTTAAACTAAAATTAAACTGAAAATTAAAATCTAAAATCCCCCCCAAAAATAAATCAATACTAAAACAGCACAGATACAGATGCAGCTGGTGCTTTTCATAAAGGACAATAATCAGACTTGCCAGGCATGAAATCTTTATTTCTTCATAGAATGTTTTATTTATAGGCAAATTCACTGAACACTTGCACATTATTTGTCAGCATAAAAAACCTGCGCATAACTAACCCCTCACTTTAACCAGGAAAGTTCTACAACTACAGTAAGGTACTAGTTATTTTCCCAGAAATGTAAAGCATTATAGGATTTTCCCTCCATGCTATCAACGTGAAGGAAAACTCTTTTGACTTATGGGGTAATTAAAAACATTGTGCAAGTTTTAGAACTCAAAACTTTGCTGTTAGTCTAAAAACGGTTTATATTGAAGGCAGTCTACGGGGGAAAGTTCTACTATATGATGTAATAGTGTGGATAAGCACCGCCTCTGCTTCTACATCACTGCCTGGTTAGCCCCTGTTTAGGTTTTCTTAAAATACAAATCTTGAGTAATCCCAGGCTGTAATCTGTAATCAGGAGCACATTTAAAACTGGAATGTAATTTAATTTCATTCACATGCGTTTCATAATCACATAATCCTTTCTGGATTACAATCTGCCATCATAATGATATAGCTGCTGTGAGAAAAGGCTATAAATGATCCGCCTCCACGCAGGAGCCTCACATATGAGAGCCTAGTAGCCAGACAACTTCTTTACGTCTACAGACATGAATAACGCAGTGCAATAACCAAATTTCCTGCAAAAACTATACGCATACCACTCAAATTAGAAAACATTATTGCAATATACCTGTAGTGAATCTGGCGAAAGTAAGGTGATAGTTTTGAACACTGGCTAGTTATGTACTCGCTCAAATATTGATTTCGGACCATTTTTAACCAAAAAAAGTTACGGACTGCAGCTTTAAGAATTTGTAGATGTTGCAGATTTTAGTCAAAACAAGACAAAAACACTGAGGAAGACTTCTTTTTGCAGTGCATGTCTTCTTCTTTTCTTTTCAATCTGTCATGTTTTTTCATAGTCTATACAGAAATTGTTCCCAATCAAACACAGTTTGGCGTCACGATATTCTGCACGCGCCCCTGGGGCTCACAAAACCCGCGTGTTCATCATCTGAGAGTCGCTCTTCCCATCGACATTCATCTGTGTCACACACTCATCGAGAGCCGAATCACCCGAGACATCGACTCAAACGTCTCCGCCGACGGCAGGCAGCGCCATTCACAAAACCTCACAAAGAGCTCTATTGGCATGCTAAACATAGCTGTTTTCATCTGTCATTACGCGCCATGAGTCACAGCGCCGTCAAAGAGCGCGAGCAGCTCGTTAACATTCACCCGAGGCCGTCACAAACACATCACGCGAGTTCACGAGGAGGAAGCGCGTTCACTTGACAGTCGTTTTGCGCACTTTTGAAAGCCACCGAGGTCCTGAATGCCGGAGGAAAATGAAAGAAGAGTGTTTGGTTTGCGTTAATGTCAAACTCTCGTGAGGAAAAGCCGCTCCAGCAACCTTTATCGTGCAGTTTGTTTACAGGTTGGAATAAAGGTCGTTCACTCACTCTTGCGCAGTACAGAGATTAAAAGACGATTCACATTCAGTAAGATTATCGATTTCACTGACACTAGAATCTGAGTAAATTTTAAGCTTTAACAAAGTGGCTTTAGAAAAAAAAAACAATATACATAAATATATACATTTTTAAAATTATTTAACAGAAACCTATTACTATAACCTATTATAACAATATTTTAACATTTTAAGATATAATTTCTTAAGATATTTCATAATAGTAGTTATTAACTAGACTGTTAATTATTTTATTAATAATAATGTAATTTATATTTACAAATGATATATCATTATTAATTATGTATATATAATTAAATAATTATAGTTAATTATTTACATTATTTATGAACTAGACCTTATTTGTGAATTAAATTTTACAATGCATATTAAAAGTCTGGCTAACAAAATGATCATCTATACTGAAAATGTTTACAAAATAAATTTGTGGAAATTATTTTGATTTAGGCCAAATATATTCATGACTGTTTTGCATCGTGTGAATGAAACCAAAAGAGCAAAGTAAACCGAATGCTAAGCATCTTCAAAAGTGTTTCATCTAAATCCATTGTGTTGGTTTTAGCTCTATATGACAAACCTCTCAGCACGGAAGCTGAATTTAAAGCAGGACATGCGGCAGCGGGACAGATCACAGTGTGATTACTGACCTCAACACAACCACAATGTTTCTGCAGGATTCAGTCTGTACTGAGCACAGGACATTTACTGCATGCATTCATTATCCAGACGACCTGCGACATTTACTGAAGTTTGTAGTAAACAACAAGGCATACTACATCCATCCAACAATGCAATTCATATAAGAGACTATAACCTGATTTTGCCTGTTGAATAAATCATGGAAACTAGTAAGTGTGCGTACAAGTGCATCATGCAGCATGCTAGCATTTCAAACACTTATTATAGCATGCATTGTTTTACTTGTACTGTGATGAGAATCATACAAAGAAATATAAATACATTTCACGCCCTCCAAACAAATCTATCACTAGTGAAATATTTGCCTTTTTTTTTGTTGTTGTTTTTTTGCTGCATGCAAAAAAAAGAAAAGAATACATGGCTACATTTAAATAGCTCTCAATGGAGAAATTTGTTTGTGCGCAAACACACACACACACATTTCAGGGTTAATGTAGTTAGCTAAAACTAAAACCATTTAAAATAAAAATTTTAAAGACGACTAAAAATGTCAAATACACTAAAATTAATAAAACTTTACAACTATAATGTATGTGTATCCACTCACACTAATTTGAAATATTATAAACAAACGAAAAAAATCTAAAACTAATAAAAATGAAAAAGAAAAAATACAGCTTCAACTAAAATTACAATAAAAATAAAAATATAAAACATTAACTAATTCAATAAAACAATAAAATATAAATAGATATTTGTTTAAAAAAATAATAATAAAAATGACAAAAACAATATCACAAAAACTAAAATGAAAATGAACGCAGAAAATAGGACAAAACTTTCTAAAACTTTAACTAAAATTATTATTAAAACAGAAAATATAAAAATAAAAACTAATTCCAAGTATTAATAAAAAAAGTAAATTGACAAAAAAATAAAAAATAAATAAAAGCTGAAAATATAAATCAAAATGCTAAATGCTAAAGCAACACTGCCAGTCATCTGTAATAATCAATCAAAATATAATCCTTTATCCCAGGCACATAACCCCTCCAGCCCACCAAGCCACGCCCTTCTAATGAGTCAGTGCTTATCATTAGCATAAGAGGATGAGGAGAGCTTGATATGAAAGTGTGATGAACGATGAACTGAGACGATTCCCCTCCGTGAAACAGACCAGAGCTCAGGCTCCTGATCAGACGCAGCTAAACTTCTTTCTTCTGCTTTCATATTTCAGTTATAATCCTCATTTTGTGTTGGTGAAGGTATAGGTTTTTCATTAGATAGACTACTTCAATTATAATTATAAACTACTACTTTATTAAATTATAATTTAACATATAACATTACTATTATAAATAAAAAAGAAAATTGTAAAATTATGCAATATATTTTGTAAATATTCATTATAAATAATAATTTATCATCAATAATTTATCATTATTTATATATTACACAATTACTATTTTTTGTATTTGTTTTTACAGTATTAACTGTGTTGTATAAATGATATAACCAAATGATAATTACTACATTTTAATATTTCAACGTTATCAATATTATTACTAATTACATATAATTATATATATATATATATAT
>JAUCMR010000038.1:1076931-1089021 GCA_032357425.1 Enteromius argenteus | reverse complement strand
CCCTGGATGTGCATCCCACAAATCTCCATCAACTGCAAGATGCTATCCTATCAATATGGGCCAACATTTCTAAAGAACGTTTTCAGCACCTTGTTGAATCAATGCCACGTAGAATTAAGGCAGTTCTGAAGGTGAAAGGCGGTCAAACACCGTATTAGTATGGTGTTCCTAATTATCCTTTAGGTGAGTGTATATAACTTATACATATTACAAATAGATGTTCATTCTATTTGTAAAAAGCAAAAATCAAACAAACACGCAGTCAAACTCTTCAGCTGCTCATTTTTAAAATGTTTGACAGAACAGAAACAACACACAACTCACACCAACTCAAAAGATAAACACGTGTCAGGTGTGGCTTCAAACTCACACTTGTGTAAAATCCCACAGACTGGCCTTAATGTGCTATTGTAATTACCGTAAATATGAGTTTCCTGGTCGAAAGTACACATGAATGGTTCCTCAAGTCGTATTTACTACTGGGAAACTCATAGATCATTTTGATGCCAGATTTTCTGAGTGGGGCAGACCATAAACCTTAAACATGTTGGTGGAGAAAATTAGTTTTTACCACAACTACATCACTTTGTTTTGTCACTAAAGTAGTATATGTATAGGTTATATATGAACAATGATTGTAAGCATATTGTATGTATTATAAACAGTGAGATACATGTTTTTAACCAAAATTCCAGAATTGTCAGAAAGCTGACTATCTATGTGTATATGATTGTCAACCAATGGTATGCTACTGTTACGGAGCCAACAAAACTTAAAGCATGTGGATCCATATTCAAGCTTTTATTCAGGAATATGGTCAAAAGCACAGACAGGGTCAAATAACAGTAAACTGGTATGGCACACGCAAACTTATAATCCAAAAACGGGTTTGGGTCAGACAACAGCAAATGTTATATAGGGCTAGACAAGTGGGGTAATCCATAAATGTGAGCAATAATCCAAATGAGGGGCAAACACAGTACAAAACAGCAAGACAAAGGGTAAATCCAAAATACACAGGCAAGAATCAAGAACCAGGAAAACAGGAAACACAATGAGACTTCACTAAGACTAAAGCTAGACACAGACTAGAAACTAAGATGGCTCCATAAACTGCTACCTCTAGGAGAGCGATAAATGCAGACAATACTCGGCGACTAGATCAGGAACTGAGTGCGTGTTAAATACTGTGTGTGATTGGTTACAGCTGTGTATGTGCAATTAGTGCAATGAATGATGGCAAATGTAGTCCAGTATGAGGTGCAATGGTAGTGTAGTGCATGATTCCATGTGGTGAGCGGGTGACCTCTGGTGGTGAGTAAACGGAAGTTCATAACCAGGATTTATGACAGCTACATTTGATTTTTTTCTGACAACAAAGCGCTTGAATGCGGCAAGCTCATTATCACAACTTCATAAGTGAAAAAAAAAAAAAATTAACGATAGCACGCGAAGGCAGCATTACAGTAGTACAGTACAGTAACCTGACATACAGTAGTAACCTGAGTTGTATCTCAAAAAAAGGAATATGTGAGGTTGACCAACTAGACAACATCATATATATTTAGAAATGAGGACATCCCCAACAGGTGGTTTTTAAGAGACAGGTTTAGAGATGCAAATTTATCCCCAAAATGAAGACTTTGTATATGTACAAAGTCAAATATAAAGACAAACGCTTTGGCCATTCATTTTTCAAAATGTTTGACAGGACAGAAACAACATATCAGAAGTATGAACTCAAATGGATGCACTGACCCACAGGTGTCAGCTGTGGCTACAAACTCATACTTGTGTAAAATCACAAATTCTTTCATGTAGGAGCAACTTGAGTCACGCCTAGAGACCAGAATATTTGAGTATGACCAACTAGACAACATCTCAGCAACCGAATACTGATGCTGTGGCTGAATTTTGAACAGCATTCCAGCTCACTATGCTATGTCAGATCCAACACAGTGCATGACAGTCACTTAGAACAGTCTAGCAACACCCTGGCAACCACCCATAACATCCAAGCAATGTGGCAGAAAGGAAGCACAATTCACATTTTCATCACAACAGACCATTTGAAAGATTTCTCAAGTTATTTAAGTTATTTCACAGTGATATTTCATTTGCATGCCTACAAAAGCACTTCACAGGCTAGGATGACATTTCACAGCCATGAATGCAAAACTCAGTCAAAGGTAATCTGGTAAAGTCATCATATAAAATCTATAAAACAGGATCTGCAGCAAACTACTGTAGATTTAGTCCCACATTCATCTGGCACGGTTCTCTTTATAAGGCAGTGTATTAAATTTAAATGTTTATGATGTTAATGAAACTTTCCTTTTCACCCCCTTAATGATTTTCATTTAACTTCCAGACATCTAGGTGCGATCATGTCGGAGGAGACAAATGTTTCAATATGCATGCTGTCCATCTTTGCAAGGAATTCCAGCGAATGTCACAATTTACCTTTCCATTTCAGCGTCTTCTCTTTCAGCACCAACTTAATTCCTGGCTGCCCAGCACACTGTTATATTGTGTGGCTGAGCATGAAAGAGTCGATCCGAGGACAGTCCCCTGAAGTCTTCATATTTAACTCTTCACTCACTGAGGTCATCTTCAACATCTGCTTCCCCTTTTTAATCAAACAGTATTTTTTTCATTGCTCCAATTGTAAGATTGTAGCTTTGGGGTTTGCTTTGTTTCTGTTGGTCGGTCGTCCTCTGTTTCAAACCTGCATCTGTCTGGAGCGATACTTAGGGGTTCTCCATCCTGTGACCTTCCTGAAGCTCAAACCCATAAAATACAGGATCATCATATCCGTCATCGGATGGATTCTGATCATCTGTTCATGTCTTCTCACTACAATGGGAGTTGTTGAAATCTTTGATTTACTTTTGCCACAATACCTTGTTTTTTTCATGACAGAAATGTTCACTTGTTTGATGGTCCTGAAGGCTCTGAGGCATCCTGGACCAAGTGACAACATCAAGCAGAGAGATGTGTAATTGCCAAAAATATTATTTTTCCAAAGTTGTGTGCTTTCGGTTTAGGAGTTATTAAAGACACTGTCTCTATCACTGTCACAATCTTTAAGATGTTAACTTTTGTTTTGGTATCTTGATTTTAAGTCCCTATATTGTTCAGTCCTAGAGATGTGGGAATCTCAATGTGGTTCAGTGTGCAAAAAGTTAAATTTACCCTATTTTCAATGGTCAAAAAGCAAATGTAGGCTACTTTGCATAAATCAGATACTTGGTGTAGTTAAAGAGGAATGTCTGAAGAACAAATAATGTTAAATAAAGAATATATATTTTACCTCAAAATAATTCATAGAACTTGTCTGTCTGAGTTATAAAAAATATATTGAAATGGTCAAGTAATGGCACATTAACTTGCTCTCAGTAGTGCATTTATATGGTTCTATATTAAATCAGTTTTAGGGATATTTGGAAGAAGGAATTTTGTTCATTTTAACAGCTTGAACAACCAAGTTTCATGCCTCTTAGGACAATGCTAGATCTGAGATTCAAAGCAGGTTCTGTGTGAAAAGCACTAGGCCTACATCTGCATTTCTGCTGACAACACTGGCACTTTAGTCCATGCTCCTGAAGATCTGCCCAACATGAAGCAAAAAACATGAAGTATAAAGTGCTTTATCCATTGATATATAGGCATATAATGCAGCAAAGGTTGCTAAAAATCAATTGATATTACCAGTGTAACTACCAGTTCCTGTTGTAGAAGTCTAGAACTGGTAGTACTCTGACAAGCGTCTATGAAAAAAAGAGTTGAACTTTAAATCAAGCTTCTATAATAAAAGGATAAAGTCAACTTTAGGGGAGTTTATTGATTGGGAATCATCCAAAAAGTTTCTCAGTAGGGGTGTCCCCGACTAAGGATTTTCTCAGTCAAATCGGAATTTTCGAATCTTGCCAATAGTCGAATCATATGTTTGGGGCCGGGGCAAAATAAGAGTCATGTCAGTTATTCGACAGTCATAATCACTGATGTTAACACACAGGGAAAATGTGTAACAGACGCCTCCCAGATACAAACAGAGTAAATAATGTTTTATGTTTCCATTAAAGGACAGTTAACATTAAACATCATCGAAACCCTAAGAATTCAAAACATTTTTTGCTCTCATTATAACGCTATGTATATGACAATAATTATTAATGTTCTGCATTTCTGAGTTGCACGCACTGAAGATGATCATTAGAAGCATGATAGCAGATTTTAGTTTTTAGAATACATATAGTATAATGGTATGATCATAACACCCTGCGAATATTTGACTGTGAGATTGGGAGTCAAATCAGGCTCCTCGAATTGATGACTATTCGAGGACACCTCAAGTTCTCAGACTAACTTTGAGATCTTTCACTCAAACTGTACAGCATCACAAAGTGCAGAAATGTGAAAATACATGCTTGAACTTATTCTGTCTGTTAGGATTTCATTGGTCAGACACAGTTCACCATACTTTTTCCATTTTAGCCAAATAGATTGTCTGACATTTTTCACAACTCTACCCGCTACAAGTCAGCTTAAATATTTTAGTTTAATATATAATATAATATATTACTATCTGCAGCAAAATGAAGCATTTTTTTGTGATTATTTGTATCAAAAGAACAAGATGTGGTAAAACAAAGAAACACAGATGTTGCCTAAATATATGTTTGTACATACATGTACAAAGTCAATTCTTTGAGTGCTCATTTTTGAATATGTTTGACAGGACAGAAATATTAGCTGGATGAACTCACCCAAACTCAAAGATAAACAGACAAACCCAGGTTTCAGGTGTGGCTTAACACTTGTGTAAAATCCCACAGACTTACACTGAAGAAGGAACCCAAATTGTATTTAGAGACCAGAATATCTGGACATAGTTGGTAACCTTTTGACTTGCAACCATCTACTGTAGCAGCATCCAAACACTGATGCTATGGCTGAATTTGGAAAAGCATTCCAGCATATTACTCTCACTATTTCTGCCATATAAAAAGAGTAGCATGCTAGTATTTTGTCAAATTCAGCATACTTCATGACAACACTCAGAACAGTCTAACAACACCCTGACAATCACCCACAACATCCAATGATTGCATGGAACAATGATTTTCATCATTAAACAATATTTGCTAGGTTTCTCACTTAAGAAGTTATTTATCACAGTGACATTTTATTTGCATGCATATGATAGCATTTCACAGGTTGGGATGATATTTCACAGATATGCATGCAAAACTAAGTCAAAGGTAATCCAGCAAGTCACCAAATATAACTATAAAGCAGATCTACAGCATGATCTGCAACAAACCACATTCAGCTGGCATGGTTCTACTTGTGAGGGAGTGTTTAATTTAAACCTGTTTTAATGCCTTTTTAGCAGTGATATTTAAGTGCTAGTTTAGTTTGCTATTTTTTCTTAAAGAACAGTTTAAATGGTTTTAGCTTCAGTCAGTGATAAAAACCCTGTCTGAATGAACCTTTTCTTCTGCCTTCATTCAACTTCCAAAAATTTAGATGCGATTATGTTGGTGGCAACAAACATTTCAACATGTTTGTTTCCTTGACAATACATTGGTCACCGGTGGATGGTGTCCACAGGATTATTTCCTTCAACCAAGGGCTCCAACAATACACTAAGACCATATCTCCTCTGAAAAGAGGAACTTTAGTTAATGCTGGGCTGTTTACTAATGTGCCCAACAAAGGCTGTATTTCCTTCTCCAGCTGAGGAAATTCAACCTGCCACAGGAATCGCTCACACAGTTCTACTCAGCCGTCATTGAGTCAGCCTGTTCATGTCAATAATTGTCTGGTTTGGCTCAGCTACAAAATCAGAAATCAGAAGAGTACAGAGCACAGTGCTGAAATGATTATTGGTACTCTCCTGCCCCCCCTCCAAGAACTGTATACATCCAAAATGAGGGAAAGGCCTCATACTGATCTGGCTTTTTGCATTTGGGTAGTAACGAATTGGTAGAGCTCAACAACTTGTATGAAGATGGGGTGTTTAAATCTTTTTCATTTTTATCCACTAAGTACAGTCTGCCCAGTAGTCATTTGTTTCGTTTCTTTCAGGTTAGACATTTTGTTAAGAAATTGATTCCCCACTTTCCTAACCAACCTCCTGAAGGCTCCCTTTATAATTTTCTCACTTTAGATGCAGGCCATAAAAATCTAATTTCAGTTATTTACAAAAAGTGTACTTAATGTAGACCCAGCTGTTTCTTTTAGAGAATCTTGGGACCTAGACATCTTCTATTTCTATTTTCATTTTAAATCTGGTTCACTCCATATGTGCCAGACATGGCCTATTGCAGTGTAAAGCGCTCTACAGGGCTCATTTGACAATTGCCAAACTAGCAAAAATTTTCCCAGCTAGGAGTGATGCTTGTAATTGCTGCAAGCAGTCTCCTGCCAACCATCTTTTGCCCTCGATTGACAGACTTAATATAGACTTAGACCCTAACCCCTTGACAGTTCTTTTTGGCACTTCTTCAAGACCAGATTTGACTGTATCATCCCGCCATGTCATCGTCTTTACTACTGTCTTAGCTAGATGAGCTATTCTTCTCAAATGGGAACATGTCATCCCACCATCGCATATGTGGATCCAAGAAATCTTTTATTGTATAAAACTTTAGCTAAGATTCTCGATTTTGGGGTCTCTCAAATCTTTTCATAAGACTTGGAAACCTTTTGTAGACCACATAAAAGGCTTACTCTGTTCTCCTGATTTCACTAATAAAAATTAATTAATTTCTATTAAAAAGAGGGAAGGTTGATTCTTGAAAGAGAAATGTTAATTTATTTGTATGTATTTGTTTATCTTTGTTTATTTTTATATATTATTTAATTCCTTTTTATGACATTTATTTTCATTATTTACTTATTTTATTTACTTATTTACAGTATTGACTCTCAAATTGAAGAGAAATCCAAGCCCTGCTTGTCATGGCAACAAATCCAAAGATTTCCCTGTCTCTTACCTTTGCATCTTTGACCATGACCTGGAGCTCCTTGGTAGCATATCTACATATATTTTATTGGTCCATCTGAAGGGCACATGTTCTTGGTCATATTTGATGGACACTCAGAATAGCCCGAGGTCCAAGTGTCACGAATGTCAGCTGGAAGTGCCATCGGGCTCCGCCAGAGGGCACTCCAGCCCGGACTATGTGTACTTTGTGTCTGCTTCTCTGTGCTCCATTCTCCGTAAAAGGACTTGTATTATGAACTTGTTGTCTCCACCCACCTTGTCTGTCGCCATAGTGATTCATTCGTTCCCCCTCCTTGCTTTCATGTGTATAAAAGTTCTGTGAGTTTCCTGTGTAATCGCTCGTCATTGTGTTGGATGTACCCCGTGTTTTCCCCTTTGCCAGCCCTCCGTGTTTCCCTGTTCCCCGATCTCGACCTCGACAAACTCTGGATTATTTTATTGCCTTTGCCACTGATGTCCCTGTTTGCCGCTATCGACCCTGCTTACCTGTACTGTGTGTTTGTTGAATAAATGAAATAAATGAATCTGCTTATGGATCCGCACGCCTCCCGTCTCCTTCGTTACACCATGTAAGGTCCATTTTTTTTCAAAAGTGTGCTTGACTGTTTAGAGGCAGATCTCTTAGAAGTGGTGAATGCCTCACTTCTTTCCGGGACTTTTACGAAATCCCTGAAAACCGCAGTTGTTAAGCCCCTTCTGAAAAAGACCAATCTTGATAATACCATATTGAGTAACTACAGATCTTCCTTGTATAGGAAAGATTATTGAAAAGGTTAAATTTAATCAGCTGAACAACCACATAAACTCAAATGGATACCTGGATAGTTTTTAATCTGGTTTCCGAGTGCATCACTGTACAGAGACATAAAGCTAATAAATGATATACATTTAATTTCTAATTCTGGCAAAATATCAGTACTGGTACTGCTAGATCTTAGTGCTGCTTTTGACACTGTCGATCATAACATACTACTAGACAGATTGGAAAACTGCGTTGGGCTTTCTGGGATGGTACTCAAATGGTTCAGTTCGTACTTAAAAGGGAGAGGTTATGTGAGTATAGGAGAGCATAAGTCTAAGTGGACGTCCAGGACAGACGGAGTCCCACAAGGTTCAATTCTTGCACCACTCTTGTTTAGCCTGTATATGCTGCCAATAAGTCAAATAATAAGAACCAAATTGTCTATCACAACTATGCTGATGATACCCAAATTCAACTAGCCTTATCTCCAAAGGACTATAGCCTCGTTGTCTCCCTCTGCCAATGTATTGATGAAATTAACAGTTGGATGTGTCAAAATTTCTTCAGTTAAACAAAGAGAAAACTGAAGTCATTGTGTTTGGAAATAAAGCTGAAGTCCTTAAGATGAATGCATACCTTGACTCTAGAGGCCAAACAACTAAAAATCAAGTCAAGAATGTTGGGGTGATTCTGGAGTCAGACTTTTGTTTCAGTACCCATGTCAAAGCAGTAACTAGATCAGCATACTATCATCTCAAAAATATTGCAAGAATTAGATGTTCTGTTTCCAGTCGAGACTTGGAGAAACTTGATCATGCCTTTATAACCAGCAGGGTGAATTCATGGCCTCCTCACTGGCCTTCCCAAGTGGACCATTAGACAGCTGCAGCTCGTCCAGAACGCTGCTACCAGGATTCTGACTAGAACCAGAAAATCTGAGCATATCACACCAGTCCTCAGGTCCTTACACTGGCTTCCATTAACATTTTAGATTAATCTTATAAGTAGTTTTATTAGTTTATAAATCACTCAGTGGCCTAAACCTAACAGAGCGCTCAGATCAATAGGATCAAGTCAGTTAGAAATACCAAGGGTTCACACAAAACAAGGGGAGTCCGCTTTTAGCTATTATGCTGCCCGCAATTGGAACCAGCTTCCAGAAGAGATCAGATGTGCTAAAACATTAGCCACAAATCCAGACTCAAAACTCATCTGTTTAGCTGTGGATTTCTCTATTTTATGCATTAACATGTTCTATTTTTAACTGTTTTATTTTCATTTTAAATCAATTTGTAAAAGATTTTATGTCTTTGTTTTATTGCTGTGTTTATTTTTTATTTTATTTTATGGTTACTTTATTTCATTTTATGTAAACTTTGAATTACCTTTGTGTGTGAAATGTGCTATATAAATAAACTTGCTTTGCTTTGCCTAGCCTTGATGGATTCCACAGTATCATCTAAGACCATTCAAGTGCTGAGAGGCTTATTCAGTAATTATGCCATTTCTGAAATTCTGGTAAGCCACAACACCCACAATTTACATGAGATGAGTTTGTCTCACTTCTCCATTCTGCCCTGCCACAAATGGTCTGGCAAAGCATTTATCTTTATAGTTATCATTCCTAGTGTGAACAGGCCTTAAGAGTAGTATGCCACACAATAACTAAAAACTGTCTAGCAACACCATGACAAGTTTTGCATGGAACTTTTCATCACAACACACCATTTGCTAGATTCCTCATTTAGGTTATTTATCTTATTGATATTTAATTTGCATGCCCGTGAATAACCAAATCAAATCTCTAAAGTAGACCTGCAACATCTGAAGCAAACTACATTCAGTCCCATGTTCATCCAGAACGGTTCTCCTTGCGAGGTAGGATACTCATTTTAAATATTTAAAAAATTTTTGTTGTTCATTTTGTACCATTACCATACTATATATATATATATATATATATATATATATATATATATTTTTTTTAATTAATATTTAGAATTAGTTTTTTTTTTTTTTGTATTTTCAGTTTACATTTTTTAAATTTTAACCATTTTGTAGCGTTTTGCCACTTGTTGCTTTGTCTAAATGAAAATTCGAAAAATACTTTACAGCAATACTTTATAAAAACTCTTCATGCTGTCGTAATGAACTTGTTTCAGTATTCATTGATTTTCATTCGACTCCGAAATATCTAGGTGTGATCATGTCAGAGTGGACCAACATTTCAACATGCCGGCCATCCATTTTTACAAGGAATTCCAGCGAATGCCACAATTTACCATATGATTTTGTGACCTTCTCTTTTAGCACCAACCTGATTCTTGGTGTCCCAATGAACTGTTACATCCTGTGGCTGATCATGAAAGAAATGATCCAAGGACAATCCCTCAAAGTCTTCATTTTCAACACTTCACTTGTTGAGGTCATCTTCAATTTCTCCTTCCCATTTGTAATCAAACTGTATTTTTTTAATTGTCCTAATTGTAAATATGTAATAATCAGTTTTGGAATGATTCTGTTGGTCGGACGTCCTCTGTTTCAAACCTGCATCTGTCTAGAACGATACTTAGGGGTTCTCTATCCTGTTACCTTCTTGAAGCTCAAACCCATTAAATACAGGATCGCCATATCCATAATTGGATGGATTCTGATCATTTGCTCAAGCATAGTGGTTAGGTTGGGTCTCATTGACATGTATGAATTACTTATGCCACAGTACTTTATTTTTCTAATCATGGAAGTGTTTAGCTGCTTGATGGTCCTGAAGGCTCTGAGGCGTTCTGGACCAGGTGACGATGTCAAGAAGAGAGATTACGTGAATCGGGATAAAGTCAAAGCTTTCTGGTCTATTCAGATCGTGCTGGTGTCTTTGGTATTGACGTATGCCCCTGTCACTATCTCTCTTGTGCTCTACTATATTTTAGATTTTAATAAGTTTCTCGTGTGGTGGTCTTTTTGCATATGTACAGGGATCATGTTAGGGTTCGTGCAGCCTTTCCTCTATCTTAAAAGTGTTAACAAAGTGTGTCTTCGTTTTTGTGATTTTAAAATGCGCAGCTGAAGTAAAAATGTAAAACTTTTAAACGTCCTGTTTCATAACATGTTTCAAAACAAGCACTAAAAACTTGATTTGGAAGGATCTTAAAAATTCCCAGACCAACTTTGGAATCTTCCTCTCAACCTCTAAAGCGTCACCAAGTCCACAAAATTCAAGGATGCATGCATGAACTTTGGCCTGGAAACATTATTCTTTCACTTGTGATTTCATTGTTCATGCTGAGTTCATCATACTGGTCATACTGGTTATTTTTCACAGCTCCTCCTACTAGTCAGTTTGCAATTTAAGAACACTAAAATATTAATACTTACATTAAAAGTCATAGAGGTCTTTAGCATTATGTTATGAGGGTAGCCTATTAGATGACAAAAAAACATACATATATTTGCTACAAATTCCCAACAAATGTATATCCTTGGCTCTGTAATTGCTCTTCATGATTATATTTCATGGTTTGTTCTATGAAATAAAATTAAAATAAATGTGTTTAAATATATTTTTGTGATTTGTGATTTTTGGAATCACGGATCAAAGAAACAAAGGAATGCTGATATACATACAGACATTTTAAATATTACAAACAACTATTCCTATTTTATCTACATAGCAAAACTTTTTAGTTCCTCATTTGACAAAAATAACAGGATGAACTCCTATGAACTCTCTATAAAAGATAAACAGACAGGTGTCAGGCGTGGCTTCAAATTCACAACTGCGTAAAACCCCACAGATATGCACTGAAGAAAGAACCTGAGGCATGAATTGGTTCATTTAGTAATATAATACAACATTTAAAATGCCTTAAAATTATCAGTAGCTCATGTTTACTGTTGTATTGTTAATATACACAACTTTATCTGTTTTCAGTTGATCTGTGAACAAATCTTCATTAAGCATTATTTGTAGCGTATCTCCTATCCAATATCGCAGTAAGTTTTATCCTTTGTTGCTTTCAAATTTCGTCAATTTTACTACATTTATTAACATCTGAAACTTAATTATACTCCAAAACAAAGTAGAAAAAATGTACTTAAGTACTGTAATGAAAGTAGTATATGTCATGATCAGCTGGCCGTGCCAGCCTGCTGATGGCAATCCAGCTCCCTGCAAACTGTGTGTGTATGTTTTGTGTCTGTTTTCATTCATGGACTTCAATGTACTCTTGTCACCGCCCTTCACATATGTTGTCACGGTTCCCATTGATGTCTCCGCCCCCCTTGTATGTTGCCATAGCCACTCATGTCTAGTCTCCTCCCACTGACCTAGTTTTAT
>JAUCMR010000038.1:1050220-1072191 GCA_032357425.1 Enteromius argenteus | reverse complement strand
ACCGAGTTCAGGGAGGTCGGTGACTCAGACTTTGAGTGGCCGGATCCACCGGATCCAGTCTGTGACCCAGAATGGCCGGATCCTCCAGACCTGGTCTGTGATCCGGAGGTCTGGTGGCCGGATCCGCCCGCGCCCGTTAGTGAGTCACCCGAGAGCCTTCCCTTTTCTAACCCACCTGTAACGGGTCCCAGCCCCGTATCTCCATCTGAAGAACTGTGCATCCCTTTGGCGGTTCCGATTATATGGCCAAAAGTGTCGGGTCCTAGCCCCGAACCCAGTCTCGAAACTCTGCCAGAGACGGTGGTCTCTAACCCTGAGGTTCCGCCAGTGGCTGCACATCCTCTGGGGAGGTCAGCTAACTTCTCCGAGGACCCGTCAGTGGCTGCACACCCCCTGGGAATGTTGACGGAGGTCATGGATTTCCCGGGGGTCCCGCTGATGGCTGCACCCACTCCATGTCGGGCCGGTCAGCCTGCTAACCTATGTCCGCTCTTCTGTACAGTTTGGTTCCATGACCTGCCCAGGTGGACTGTCCCGCCGTCTGCTCCCCCTTGGTGGGCGCCTCCGCAGCCCGGCTCGCCCTGGTGGGCGACTCTGCCGTCCAGTTCTCTCAAGTGGGCATCGCCACCTCCTGTTCCGCCCTGGTGGGCGTTCCTGCCGCCCACACAGCTCATGTGGGTGTCTTCGCCATCCCCGCCATTAAGATGGATGTCTCCGCTGCCGGTGCCGCCCTGGTGGACGTCTCCACCGCCTGCTCCGCCCTGGTGGGCGTTCCTGCCGCCTACACCGCTCAAGTGGGTGTCTTCGCCTTCCAAGCCTTCCACTAAAAAACAACAAATTTTTCCTTTCTAACACTCTGTTTCAACTTCTAATTCAGAGTACAATAAAAATTTCAACAAAGCCAAATATAAAACTGAATTTCACACAATAATAATAATAATAATAATTACCAGGGAAAGTGACTATTGCGTTCCTTTAAGAAAAAAACAAACAAATGGCAATTTGGATGCCCCAATATTAAATGTTAAATTAATAAAAAAAACTTACTGGTGGTGGTGCTTGTTTATCATTTAATGTTTCTATAAAAAAACGGGGCAAAAAATTATAAGATAACAAAATTACTACGAATTCTACTACTAATAACATTATAAAATGCACTACAGATTAAAGAGCTGCACCAGTGGCGTAACTACAGACAGTAGTACAGGCAGTGCAGCTGCACTGAGGGGGTAGCGGTAGAACTTTTCTCAAGCATTTCTGAGGCTGCCGGTTCTAATCCACCCTCGTATTGTTTTTTTTTCCTGATTAAAACCAAAGCGGTGTTCACTAAAGTGATTGTATATCAACAGCAAGGACACATTGTAAAAAAAAAAGTTGTGCTTTTACCAGAACGAAGCACTTGATTGTCTGTGTGAAGATGCGCATTATGCACGAACGTATAACAGCGGCAACGAGCGCTCGTCATAACACATTCCAGCGATAGATCGCCTGCTATTTAACACAGACCAACAAATTTATTATTACAGTTTTCTGCTGGGCCGCATCCAGTATAGACAGCAGAATAGGTTCTAATGATGATTAACTAAACAAATTTCGGGAGGAGCACGTTCGAATGTTAACCAGCTGCGGCCGATCTCCCTATTACCTAATTTTTACTGCCAATATATACTGCCAACTTCCTCTCCCTAGCATCTTCATAACAAAATATAATAGAACCTATTCTGCTGTCTATACTGGATGCGGCGCGACATGGCATGTCAAATTTGGTCAGCTTGGTGTGTCCCGGGCCTTAATGTGTGTCAGTTGTTGAACCACAGGGAGACTTTCAGAGTCCTGACTTTTTTTTCTCCTCGAACGTGTGGTTGCATCGGTACGACCTCAGCTTTTTTTAGTCGGACTATTGAGAAATTAGACCGCATGTGCGATAACCAAACTGGTCACACTCTAGAGCCCTAGAAGGCGATATCTTTAGTTTTTGCATGTCATGTAATTCCATTCGACAGTGCACATTTATTCACTTTATCCAAAGCGACTTACAATTTGAAGAATACCAATTTCTACAGTTTCACTGTGAAATTGACCAGTGACTCTCAACATGGCAAATAGTGTGGATGTAAAAAAGAACAATAAATTCCAGGCATTTCTTGAAAAAACATCATTTGAATATTCCATCAATGCAAAACAGCTCAACTACACAAAAACTCTTCGCTAAATCAAATCAGACCTATAATGCAGTTCTGCAGTATTTGAAACAAACCACAACCATCACAGACTTTCAACCGACGTAGCTGGAGTCAAGCTGGCACCTAAAAAGCTGATAGAGTTCAAAAGATCAAGCATGTGGGAGCCGACAAACAGTTCGACATGTATACCATCCACACTCTCTGTGAACTTGAAGACATGTAACCTTCTGTCATCCTATTTTATGGTCATCTCGCTCAGCGTCAATATCATTCTTGGCCTTCCAGCAAACTGTTATATCCTGTGGCTGAGTGTGAAGGAAATGATTCAAGGACAGTCGACCGAAATCTTTGTTTTCAACGTGACACTTGCTGAGATCATCTTCTGCGGTTGCTACATTTTTGTTATTCCACATCATTTCTTTCATTGCGCTAAATGTGAACTTGGGGTGATCTTTCTCGGACTGGTGCTGATGGTCGGTCGTCCTCTGTTTCAGAGCTGCATCTGTGTGGAGAGATACTTAGGAGTTCTCCATCCCGTGACCTTCCTAAAGTTCAAACCCATGAAATACAGGATCATCATATCCGTCATCGGATGGGTTCTGATCATCTGTTCAAGCATATTAGGGACAATGAATGTCATTACATTTTATCAAATTATTTTTCCAGAAGTTCTTCTTTTTTTAAGCATAAAACTATACACTTGTTTGATGGTCCTGAAGGCTCTGCTGCAGCCTGGACCGGGTGATGACGTCAAGAAGAGAAACGGAGTGAACCGGGATAAACTCAAAGCTTTCTGGATCATTCTGATGGTGCTGGTATGTTCAGTGGTGACGTATGGTCCTTTAGCTGTGTCTCTCCTGCTTTATTATTTTATAGATTGGGAGAAGTTTATTTTGTCCTGGTCCATTTGTTTGTGCCTTGGACTCATATCAGGGTTTGTGCATCCTTACCTCTATCTCAAAAGAGTTGGAAAGCTGCCGTTTTTTTAAAAGGTTTTAGATGGAATGAATTGCATATATTTACATATAAATGTCCAAAAATCCATATCTATTTTCTCATCTTTCATAATGTGTCATGCTTCATAAAATAATAATAAATATCTTGAAATGACATTTTTGTATTTTGTAATTTTTTGGTTTGTGTCTAATATTAATTCTTGGTAACTTATAAAATTATTTTTTTTTACTAACTTGAGTACAGGAACATAATCATTAATATGAGAACGCTGCACAGTGGGTATTTTTCAGAAATATTGCATTTGAATATTTGGTATTCTAAAAAATGGATATTAGTTTATTTAACCCCTTGAGGTTGTAATTGTCACGATATCCAGCTGGAGTCCCTCATTGTTTCCACCAGAGGGCACTTCAGCCAGATCTGTGCTCTGGCTCATAAACTGCATTACCCATCATGCTGCATCCCTGGGACTGATCACATCCACACCTGCACCTCATTCACACACACACACATAAAAGCCAGTCTGAAACTTCTACTCACTTGTTTTGCCCTGGCTAACATTTCCGAGCGTTCTTTCCCGTGTTGTTTTTTCCGGTTGTTCCCTGGACTGTTTATCTGGAATTCGATTGTTTGCTGCCTGCCCCAAAATCTAAACTTTTAAAGTACATGCATTTTGCAGTTATGTTACATGAAGTAAGAAAATAAGGTCTGAAGTCACCCCCCCGCCATGAAGATCGACATGATAATATTAATATTCATATTCAAACTTACCAAACATGGACGAGTCATATATCAAATGAAAACTCTCATTCCCCAAAATGTGTTTATTGAGTTTATTTCACCAGTCTAACACATTACAGAGAATAATTATCAAAAACATCACAACAAGAAAATTTCCTACGTAAACAAACAAACATTTAGGTCACATTCCTGCTCAGATTACTACTTCCGTGTGCTACAAGTGGCCACAAACATTATACCAGCTTTTAGATTAGGTTATTATCTTTGAAATGAGACCAAGTACACATCTCTGTGAGCTTCAAGAGCTGGTGTGGTGTGGTTTCTCCTAGTTTGGCCTAAACACGTTTCTATTGACGGCCGATTACGTCATCATGTAATGTGTGATATGGTTGAAAAGCTCCCAATCCGATCTGTCCAAAAAGACATCAATCAAATGCCTAGTCCAATCTGTTGTTGAGTTCTGCCTTTCCAAACACCCGGAATGAAGGTGTCCAGAACGCGAGATGCTCACTGCCCCCCAGGCGCACTAGCCGCAAGCTCAATGCTGAGCTGGAAAAATATGGATAATGAACAAATACAATAATAATTATGAATTATTCCACCCATGTGTTAAACTCTAAGGTGTTTTGCGGAAAAATAGACTATTTTTATCCATTTAGCCCTTTAAATATAGTAATGGGACAGTTTTAAATTTAGGTATGCCTTAACTGGCTGAACGAAGACCTCCAGAGGACATATTTCCTCCCTTCAAATAAATTTTAATAACTTATAAAAAATACAAATAATTTTTTTTTCTTCTGTTAGCTGAGAGCTGGTGAAATCAAAAGAAACTTTCTGCAGGACCGTGAACCAAAACAGATCTTAAAAAACAGACTTTCAAATAAAAACATGGTAAAAAAAAATTCTAAATGTAATTTTTTTTATTATACATTTGTTTATTATAAAATGATGAAAAAACAAAATAAAATTTAAAAAAAATTCCACCCATGTGTTAAAATTTAGGATATTTGTTTTCAAATGAGACAATTTTTATCAGTTTACTCCAATGTATGTGATAACGGCACTATTTTAAATTCAGGTATGCCAAAATCTGAAAAAAAAAAAAAATGAAATCTGAAATATGCCAAAGAGTTTAAGAGGTTAACTGACATTTAACAAGAAAGATGTTATATTGTAATAATCAACTTCAACAATAACAACCATTTTATAAAAGTTTTCAGTAACAAGCTAAGCTAACAGTTACTCTTCATTAAATTAAGCTTCACTACACTAAAGCTACAGCCGTGGGAAATGTAACACGCCAAAAGTAGTTTACTACATCTAAGCTATTTTTCAAAATGTTATTTTTATATTGAACTACTATCATAACAAAACAATATTCTCTCAGTGATTAATACAGCTAGATAGACAGGCATAAGAGTTCAGGTTAATTGTTTATTTAACAACTGTTCTGAAATAAATTTGGCAACAAAAATCAGTGTCATATCCAGGGCCGGATTTTCCTCTTATTGTGACATAGGCGATATAAATTTTTGCTGTCTGCTGGAAACCTACTATTGGTAGTTGGTATTGTGGCTTTATACAGTAGTCTACATTTATACAAAGGATAGCACTTAACAATAAGATTCATTAATTACCATGAGTTAACTAGTGTAATTAACATAAACTAAAAATGAACAATACTTCTGCATCATTTATTCATCTTAATGTTAATTTTAACATTTACTAATGCACTATTAAAATAAATGGTTTTGTTTGTTAACATTAGTTAATGCACTGTGAACAAATGTGAACTAGCAATGAACAACTTTATTTTGATTAACAATAACAAAGTTGACAAAAATTAACAAATGAATAAATAGCTACTGTAATAATGTATTATCCAATCTTCACTCATCTTAGTTAATACATTAATGAAATCTTATTGTATAGTGTTACCATATAAATGTCTGTGTTATTATATTAACCTCTCACCAAAATCAAGTTCAAATACAACGTTTTTGACCAGTGAATGTTTTTCCCATCATTACCATCACATCAAAAACATACATGCATTGTGTTTTTTGGAGGAAAAATTTTCATGACATAAAATGGCAATTGAATCGTCTTAAGTCAAGGAACCGGGAACAGGCCTTTGGTGTCTGATGTTAGGCTGATATGCGGGGCAATTTTTTTTTGAGCAATTTTGTCTAGCAACTTTTTGGAATAAATTTGCTTCAGCACTTTCTCATCGAGAATGGGTGACAAATCTCCATCTGTATATTTTAGATCTGTCGTGAGGGCTGTGTCTCACCCGGTTGCCCATTAACAGCAACATCACCCAAAGTTTCTTAAAAAGTTGCCTCATATATCATCAGCCTACAGTACACATTTCTAAATAAACTTAATTTGCATGCCTGCTATGGAATTTTGGGGTTTCAGAATCAGAATTTGAATACTGCATCAATGCAAAGCTGCGCAACACGTCAAAGATGCCTCAACAAGTCAGAGCGACATCTATACACATCCAACATGCTCAGCTAGATTGAAGAGCAACTGAAAAGTAATCAAACGTGCTTTCTTGTGAAAAGACATATTCATTACTAATTTTTTACTACTTATTTTAAAATAGGTTTGTAACAATTAATCGTATTTTTCTAGGTATGGACATGTTGGAAATGACAAACATCTCAGCTTATAGGGAATCACTTTTATCTGTAAATAACACCATTTTCAAAGATTTACATGCCTACTTTATCACCACCGCATTTGGCATCAATATGTTCCTTGGTCTTCCAGCAAATTGTTACATCCTATGGCTGAGTGTGAAGGAGATGATTCAAGGACAGTCCACCAAAATTTTCAATGTCAACGGAGCACTTGCTGAAATCATCTTCTGTTTTGCTCTCTTTTTTGCCATAGCAGAGTATTTCTTTGACTGTACTGATTGTAGGCTACCACTGATCTTTCTTGGACAGTTAGTGCTGCTTGGTCGTCCTCTGTTTCTGAGCTGCATCTGTATGGAGCGCTATGTAGGGGTCATCCATCCTCTGATCTTCCTGAAGCTCAAACCCATGAAATACAGGATTGCTTTATGTGCCGTTGGATGGATTTTTATTATTAGCTCATGTGTAATCGGAACAACAAACGCCATTCAACATTACAACTTAATTTTGCCACAACTGCTCTTCTTCTTCTTTGTAAAACTGTACAGCTGCTTGATGGTCCTGAAGGCTCTGATGCATCCTGGACCTGGTGATGACCTCAAGAAGAGGAATGGAGTACATCAGGACAAAATCAAAGCTTTTCAGATTATTCTGGTCCTGCTGGTATGTTCAGTGCTAACATATGGTCCCATCTTTGTCTCTCTTGTGCTTTATCATATTTTAGCTTTAGAGAAGTTTCTTTTATTGTGGTCCATATCCTTGATCTTCGGGATCATGTTAGGGATTATGTATCCTGTCCTCCATCTCAAAACAGTTGGAAAACTACTCTTTTGTTAACATTAAAAACCCTAAAATGGAACTTGTAGAAAAAAAAAAAAAAGAAAATTAATGAGATCATGAATACGCTTGACCACGAACCCAAGCGGAATATCTGAGTGGTTCTGCACATCTTCTGCTCTTCTTTAAATTGTGAAAGTGATCAGAAATTGACACCTTCTTTGTTTTAGGTAAACATAAGCTCTTCCTGACACAGTGGAGAAATCTGAATGCTTCACTGGGCCATATTCAAAGCTTGGGATATTTTTGGGGTCTTATTGTAGTAATTTGAAGACTAGAATTTGTACCAAGGTATTTGGTCTGCTACACATAAAAAACACTACAGCAAAGTATCATAAATGATATTCCTCACACATCAAACTGTGCTCCAGCCTGACCAGCAATGAGACAATGATGATGTCATAATGTTATTTATACAGCATACATTTCTAAATACACTCACTGGCCACTTATTAGGTACACCTGCTCAACCGCCCGTTAATGCAAATATCTAACCAGCCATTCACATCCAGTAACATGGTCACAAGGACTTGAAGTTTAAACCAAGCTTCAGAATGAGAAAGAAAGGTGATTTAAGTGACTTCAAATTAGGGCTGCACGATATATTGCATGCGATAGTCATGCGCATCTCTTTAGTAAAGCCGGTTTCCAAGAACCTTGTTCAAGCTACGAAAATTTAAAGAGGTAGTTCAACCTTAAATTAAAATGTGCTGTTAATTTACAGTTAACGATGATGTCAACTTCATAAGACATCAATATATCTTCAGGAGCAACAGCAAGGTGTACCTAATAACGTAGCCAGTGAGTTTACTGTAAGTTCCTTCTTTATTTGCACGCCTGATAGGATTTTTTTTTAGGACTGAAAATCTGAATTTGAATGTGGCATCAATGCAAAGCTGCTCCATATATCAAAGACATCTCAATAAGTCAAAACAGCATTTTTACAGATCACATCCAACATGTTCGGCTGGAGTTGTCAACAGTCGTCAAACATGCTTTTGAAGAACAACTGAAAATAATTGTACTTTCTTTTAAACGGACATCTAAAACAAAACTAGGTATGGACATGTTGGACATGACAAACATCTCAGCCTGTGGATAATCTCTTTTTTCTGTGAACTCTGTTATACTCCTCTTTTATCACCACCGCATTTGGCATAAATATGGTCCTTGGTCTTCCAGCAAATTGTTACATTCTGTGGATGAGCGTGAAAGAGATGATTCAAGGACAATCCACCAAAATCTTCAATTTTAATGGGACACTTGTTGAAATCCTCTTCTATTCGTCTCTCTTTTTTGCCATAGCAGAGTATTTCTTTTACTGCATTGATTGTATGCTACCACTGATCTCTCTTGGGCAGCTGCATCTGTATGGAGCGCTATGTAGGGGGTCATCCATCCTCTGATCTTCCTGAAGCTAAAACCCATGAAATACAGGATTGCTTTATGCTCTGCTGGATGGGTTTTTATTATTATCTCATGTGCAATCGATACAATGGGTGACATTAAATATTACAACTTTCTTCTGCCACAATTGCTCTTCTTCTTCTTTGTAAAACTGTACAGCTGCTTGATGGTCCTGAAGGCTCTGATGCATCCTGGACCTGGTGACGACCTCAAGCAGAGGAATGGAGTACATCAGGACAAAATCAAGGCTTTTCGGATAATTTTCAATACTAACATATGGTCCTATCTTTGTCTTTCGTGCTTTATTATCTTTTAGATTTAGAGAAGTTTCTTCTATCTTGGTCCATTTCCTTGTTATTAGCGATGCTGTTGGGGTTTGTGTATCCTGTCCTCTGTCTCAAAGGGGTTGCAAAATTGCCCTTTTGTTAACATTTAAAACGTTTTAATGAACCTTTAACCCAGCAGAGAACCAAATTTGTACAAATTTAATACTAAAGTTGTTTTGCTAAATTTTCTTCTTCCAAAGACACAAAATACATAAAACTGAATGCTGTATTGGGTCATATTAATTTTTTGAGTGTTACTGTAGACATTTGTATTCTAGAATCTGGTCATTTTGAGGATTGGGGCTGCCATATACATTGAAAACCACCAAAGCAAACTATGAGTAAATACCTCACCCACCGAACTGCGAACCAGCCTGACCAAAAACCTACAATAACTTCAGACTAATTAATATTTAGACCAATCATACCTGACTAGTATGAGACGCCGATAATCTTGTCAGAAATCTTGGCTCAACCACAGGCGGTACTACTGCTAATAAGCTCTATACCTAGAAAGGGACTATAACTTGTCCAAACAAAGTCTAATATTATGCATATATTACACTGGCTAAACTTCTCATTTTGCTGTGAATGTGGACAAAGTTGTTTTTAAACCTGACAGAGAGGATTACGATAAATTGTTTTTTCATTTGCATGCCTAGTATGCATTTCCTATGCTTCGTAAACTGAATTTGAATGCTGCATTAATGCAAAACTGCTCAGTAGATACAAGACAAAAGTCATAAATCCTACCTAAATATTTTGGCAGCATATGAAACAAATCATATTCAGTAGACCTTCAACCTGAACCAAAGTATTAGTTGGCTACTGTGATTGAGGACAACATTGTGATTGTGTTTGGCAGACAACTTAAACACTCAGGGAACGAGGACATACTTCTTTGAGGTGCTCCTGGTGAGGAAATATACCCAGAATTAATTTTATTACTACAAAGCTGATTTGTAATGCTTACTCATATGGTCCTAATGCATCTTTATTCTCCCAAGGGTTTTGTAACCTCTAGATAAGACTATGATAAACATTTCAATGTGCCTGCCATTAACATACATAGCGAACTCCAGTGAATGCTACGTTTTTCCCTCCTACGTCATCGCTGCCTCTCTCACCATCAACATGGCTCTTGGTCTTCCATCAAACTTTTACATCCTATGGCTGAGTGTAAAGGAAATGATTCAAGGACAGCCCACCGAAATCTTTGTCTTCAATGCAGCACTGGTCGAGTTCGTCTTCTGCATCTCCTACGTTTTCTTCATTCGGCAGATTTTCTTTAGATGTAGTGACTGTGAGTTTGGAATGTTCTTTTTTGGACTGGTATCTTTGGTCGGTCGTCCTCTGTTTCAGAGCTGCATCTGTGTGGAGCGATACATTGGGGTTCTGCATCCTGTGACCTTCCTAAAGTTTAAACCAACCAAATACCGGATCGTCTGTTCTGCCCTTGGATGGGTTCTAATCATGATCTCATGCATAGCATATACTCTGGAAGTGATCACACTCTATAACTTACTTCTGCTTGAATTCACATTTTTTCTCGCTATAAAAGTCTTTTGCTGTTTGATGGTCCTAAGGGCTCTGGGGCATCCCGGACCTGGTGACAAAGTCAAGCGGAGAGTTGGCGTAAACAAAGATAAAGTCAAAGCGTTTCGGATCATTCGGATGGTGCTGTTGTGTTCGGTGTTCATGTATGGCCCTAACATTATCTCTCTTGTGCTTTATTATATCATAGATCAGGAGAAGTTTCTTCAGTCCTGGTCCATTTCCTTGAGTTTTGGGATGGTGTTAGGAATTGGGCAGCCTTTTTTATATCTTAAAAGAGTTGGAAAGTTGCCATTTTGCTAATATTTTTCAAAAATGCCTTCAGGAAACTTCCAGCGCACTTGTGGACAAGCATTTGCTGTTAACAAAAAACAAGTCTGGGAAAATTGCATAGGTGCATTTTATGAATATCTTCTAAATATCTGTACTTGAAAAACGGTGATGAAATCCTGCTCACAAAGCAATTTTGGATGTAAAGAGATGTGTTGTGACTTTGCCTTTATACTTTGCATTGCAAAGGTGACTCTTTGTCACTATTGCGTAGTTAAACAGAGCACTAAAATCCCATCTGTCCCCTAGAGCTCTGACTTAGCCTTTACTTCAAATTGTACCCTGAAGATGTCTGTATAAAAACATAGAGGTTACCCAAAAATGCCAAATGCATATTCATCTTGCTGCTTTTCTGAATAAATAAATAAATACATAAAATATCTTCTAGTAAATCATTAGGCTCCCTATAATATTTTGCAGTTATTTTCCATTCCGGAACCTTCTAGAACTTTGCATCATGGTACTTTCCATTTTCACCCTAGAATGAATAGCTTTTGGTGTTGTGTTCCTCATTTGTAAATCGCTTTGGAAAAAAGTATCTGCTAAATTAATAAATGTAAATTTAAGGGTGCTGGGTAAACAGCAATCAAACAAGCTAATGTCATTCATACAGCGGTGTCATTTGAAATCTCTCACCACATTTGCATACTAGTTTCTTCCATATCCTACTTCCTTCAAACACATGAGATAACCAAGACACTTTTACCATGAAAAATGTCTACTTTTTAATACACTCATGTTCTTATATGCAGATGAATTATAAAACTGTGCAGAGATGGATTATTCAGCACATTATTCTTCACTCGGACAGATTTAAAGTACAATCAAAGACATTCTAATGTCCAGTATCTGAGTGTTTAATTATGTAATTTTTATATAATGAGTCTGTGATTATTTCATTTAAAGTTCGTCATCATTTTCCAGTCATCTATCACAGCCACCACAGTCTTTCTTTTGCCTGCTACATTATAATAAAACCAAACCCTCAATGAACACCAGGAGACTTTTAGTATCTGTCACCTAAACGTACACAACAAGCAACTCAAAAGATATTTGTTGAAGCCTACTTCTATACTGCTTGTCTTTAAGCTTGACATTAAGAAATGTGACAACTTTGTATTAAAAAGAACAGCTTGGACATTAGCTATAATAAACTCCTCCTGCGCTCAAGAAGAAAAAGTGTTCTTCTGTACCGAGAAATGATCTGCCTCAGATCATCAGCACTCCAGCCGTCCTACTGACAGCCCATTTCCGCGACTCACAGATGCAGTCAGAAAAGCACTTGCTACCTGCTGGGTCTGGATACAGCTTCACTGCGGAACTCTGGGATTGAACTCTTTTCAATCAGTGCTGTAGAAGCTGCTGAACCTTTCCCAGCTCCCTACACCAACTTTGGACTCCTAAATCCAGTGATCTACTGACCAAGACAACAGTTCTCGACATGTCACGTTCTCAACATGAAGATTTGTCTAAATGGTTTAAGGGCCTTCTAGACACTTGAGGTTTTAGCCAAATTATCCCCAAAAAAGAAAACAGCAGCTTAAAAGAGTACGCTATCCCATGCAACATGAGAGAAATGTTATTTAGAAATATATTCAATACCAAAAATTATTGGTTGGACAGCCTCTCACCATTGGTTGAGGAAATATCGTTTCATCAAGCTGAATATGCAAAGAAACAGAGCAAATGTTACGACTCAGTCTCAGTGTTAATATTTCTCAGGGAAATCAACCTACTTGATTGTAGCTGTCTCTGAACATGAAACTGGGATACGAGAAAGTGTTTTAACATCCAAAAAATTACACACATCACCTTTAAAGAGATCTACTTTGTGATTTTACTGCCCTATGGGACTGCTTTCTTGTTAGTTTCGTAGCTAGCACTGTTGGCATAAAGTAAAAAGCCATCCAGAAAATGTTTGAGCCTTTCTTTTGTATTCACAGAGGGTGTCTGCTTTTCACTTCCAATCCCAAAGCAAAGCTGTCGTTATTACAGCCTAATATCACACTGTAAAACAACAACATCTTAAGGCATTTACAGAAGTACAAAAACAGAATGCAACCATTTTTCAGGCATTTACTTACTCATTTGAAGTAAATGTCTTGACTGATCTTGAAATGTCAAGTTACCTTGGCTTAAAATATGATTTCAACCAATACAGACCTAAACAACTAAAAAAAGCTATAAAATCTGTTCCCCTTATTTTTATCATTTTGTGTTTATGCTATATGCTGGACCATATTTTCACTTATATTTTACCTTCTCTATTTTTGCGTGAATGATTCACAGACTGCAGTGTAAATTGTATGTATGTTAAATACATAAGATGTAGCCTATACACACTTAAGTGAATTTATACGAATCATCATTAATTAAATTATTATGATTCATTTTTAAAAGTGCTAAACTGAGTGTTGCACAAAAATGTTGGTTATGTATTTATATAGGATGTGTTATTTATTGACCTTAATCATGGGATTTGAAAAAATGAGTGAATGAATCACTCATAATGATAGCCACTTATCGCCACCTTCTGGCAAACAATGGATAATGCAGAAAAAAGCCCTCACTATCAACTGACAAGACAATTATCATCTAAATTGTGCTTGCAGCAGGAAACCTTGATTAATAACAACATGGTATTCTACAATATGTAGTAGAATATAGGTCCTTGAAACACACCTGCACAGGACATCTGTGCTCTACAGGAATGCTGGACCACTTTTTGGAGCCAGTCAATGGGGGGCGCTGACACAGCTGTTCCTCTCAGTCCCATAAGGAGCGGTGCGGATGAGAATCATGTCCTCTCATCTCTGGACCACCTCTGACTGATCACATCCGTACTGACACACACCATCTCCCAGCAGGCATCAAACGATTATCCTGTACGACATCAGACCAGATGCCCTCCGCTTCCATGCCATCAGACCAAAGCGGGTTGACAAATCTAAACCAGCACTGGAGCTGTGCATCTCACTGATCTGTGATGTTTGACACATCTAATATTTACACAAAATGTCACTGATGTCCACATTGATGTCCAGATGCATTATGTTCCCCCATCATGTTAAATATACACGTACATATAAAATGCAGATGAATCAAAAGGTGTCTTTATGCAGCTGAGTTAAGGCTGCTCTGTGGCTGCTGAAAATTCAGTGTTAAGAGGCAATGCTGCATCAAAGCCAGACTAAACTATACCTGCTCAGACACACCTCAGGCCTTAGTATCACAATATACAGCTGTAATGGCAATGTAAATGCATTCAAGCCACATCTGAGCATTATTAACAGTCTGTAAAAACAGCTACTGTAAACGTCACTTCAGAAGCGCTTCTGTGCCACCGTTTCTGTGCAGATTTAGCAAAACACAGCAGCATGCGGGTCACATATTTCTGAGGCAGCATGTGTCAGTTGAAAGTGTTTCGTCAGAAAAGTTTTGGGCTACTTTGGCTGTTGTTTGCTTGTATTTGGAGGCTGATCAGTATTATCCATTCAGCACACGGATGGAGAGCATCAGAACAAACCCACACCATCTGTCCCTGCCGTAAAGAGTAAAGTTTCAGCAGAATCTCTGTCATGCAGCCTGGTTTGCTGACGAGGTCAAGCTTTTCCTAATGAAACACTTGGGACCATGTGTTTAACCTTCGGTAAGAGCAAGACAGGTTTATGTCAGACATGCACAACAGACATTTATGAATAAAAGGCCTTTATCAAACAAATACTGTTCTTCTTTTTCTTTGCTGAAGTTATTAATTTAAATCAAATCTGTTGTAGTAGCATCATCTCTCATGTTGACTTAATAGCAAATATTGCAATTGTCTACTGGAGATTCATTTTTTGCCCCTAAATATATAATTTGCATGAAATATGCAATCACTGACTTGTTTTGTCACTGAATGTGGCATATTTGAATAAACCAGTCGAGTAATTAATTCAATGATTTAATCATAAACACAGTCAAACGTTTTGTACATAAACAAATTAGTTGTTTTGAACGAATCAACTGAGAAAACGATTCACTGATTCACTCCTGCACAATAGGCATTTAGGAATAAAAGGCCCTTATTGAACAAACAAATTATTGATTTGTTTAAATATGTTTAATTTACACAAACCAAATCTGAGATGCTGTAATAGCATATTCTCTCATTTTAACATGATAGCAAACGATTCATTGAAGACTGAGTGATGTTGACAAACAAGTTTCGGGAGGAGCTCTGACGCAATGATTAGCTACATTAGCTACCCTAGTTAGGGTTCCATCTTCTAGGGCTCGGCTTTCGTCGACATTCCGACTCGCTCCCCGGACAGCACGCCAAATACGCCTAAATTAGTATCATAAGGAAGAGCGAATTCGTGAAATCATTTCCATGAAGCAGAAAGTGTCTATTTCAAAGTGATTCAACACTCTGATTCAGTGATTCACTCTAGTCACCTTTCCAAAATGTGCAAGGAAACCTCCTCTGCATTTGACTAAAAATACATGTGCATAAAAATGTTTTGTTGTTGTTGTTTCATTTAATGAAAAATCTTGAATGATTCTAACAAAAAAATGACCGTGATTTTAATGGTAAAAACTGTGAGAATGCTACGGTAAAAACCTGTTAAATTTACAGGGAAACGCCATAAACTGACATTCCCAGAATTCCCTGCATTGTATTTTAAATTTTGTTTGAATTTGATGTTTTTTCTTTGAAATAACTATTTCTTCTTAGTGTTTTCTTATCAGTTATGTTTATTAAGATTGTATGTTACATGTAATGTTGTTAAATGAATGTTTATTGTACATTTCAATTTAATAATTATTACCATGATGGTGTTTAGTGTTTGTGTGAATGACACTGAGCACCTTCTATGTATGTTCATATTTAAAAGCTACTTGTGATGAGCTTTGGTCCATCATGTGACTTTCTCATCACCACCTGCATTAGGTGCATATCAGTGTATTTCAAAGATACAGAATAGATTTCACCACTTCACTTTACTACTTTTTTTCTGGCAACCACAGCTGCTGTTTTTTTACTGTCAATTTTATATATTTATTTTTTTACAGTGTAGACTTTTCCAATATTTTCTGTCTAACTGATAACAATGGCTGAATAATAACTATATGTTGTTCCTCTTATCTTTATTACCCAGCCTAGACACTTTTCAGTGGACAAATATTGTAGTGTGACAACAGAGAAAAGATAAATAAAAGTCTGCTTCCTCTCCGTGCTCATAATTTGTGCTTTTAGACGAGAATATATTATATAAATATATAATGCAACGGACCCTGTTTGTTGCGGCACAAATCTAATCTCACTGTGAAATGAGAACAATTTCCAGCAACAAGAGCACATTAGAGCAAAGTAGTGTGACGGAGTGTGTTCAATGATGACTGGAAAAGAGCAAATAAGAAAAGACGGGAAGCATTCAAACGCAGAGTACATAATATGTTGTTTATTATTATAAAGAGCATAGTTATGCTTCTAAAATGTGATTGCATGAGCCACGTTTTGATGTTACTGTATAGTTGTTAAAACATTGCACTTATGCATCAAACTGAATACAAGTCTCAGTCCCGTCCCCTCAAAAGTAAACCATGAAAATAGATGTTTTTTTTCTTTCCTGAAGTTGTACATAAAACAAGGATTATCTTTTAAGTTTAGCAAAAAAGTAATTCATTTAATTTCATTTAATTCAAATTGAAATAGAAATGAAAGCTATGGATTTTTCATGCAGTGTGTAACACAGCTCTAAGTGAATGAAGACATTCTGCAAAGTTTTACATCTGAAAGTGCACCGTGTATAAAGTTATTGGGCCTCATTTATCAATCTAACGTACTGTAGAAATAAGTGCAGATCCGTGCGCACAAATCAACTTATGAAACACAAACATTTGTATGCCGCCAATCTCATCGTACGAATGATCGCACGTTGATAAATATGGCAGATGAAAACAATCGTAATTTGAATATCACGCCCTTAAAAACACCCCGGTTTAGAAGCCAACACAGAGAAACGAAACCAGCCAAAAAGAGGAAGTGAGCTCATGAAAGAAAAATTAATCTTACCTCCAAAACATTAGTTAACTTCAAATAAGTACATAAAGAAAAGAAACAAAGTGACACAAAAAACTGAGCGTAGCATTAACGAGTGTTAATCTGTTAACTGTATTATAGCCTATAATATATTTTGTGTGGTACTATTCATTTTATTCTTTTTCTAATCCTACTGATTAACGATCGACGAATGAGCTTCAGTTGACGGTCAGGAATATAACCTACAAAATCCTGTTATTCTACAATTCTCCAGCAGATTTATATGCTGCGCAAGTTCAGGTGACTCAAAAACCTGCGTAAACGAGCTGAAACCAGATGTGAGATTTGATCGTAGCCAGCGCTCACGTAAATGTAATTTCTTGCATAGAAACGACTGTACGCCAAATTTTCTGTTGTACGTTTGTTTAGTAAATGAGGCCTGTTGTCTCTGAATCTTAGAAATGAGTCGTTTTTAAAATGAGTCCCAAGCCGTTTCATATTGACGTCAAAATGAAACACTAGCATATTGCCACCCACTTTTCGTGTTGGTCTTAATGAAAATGCAAATTTATTCTTCACCACTAGGTGTCACTTTTGGAGAGTTAAAAGCTCAGAAACGATTTGATTAAATAAAATCGACAAATCACCATTGCACAAATCGTTTGGGAGTTGTTGAACAAATAAAGTAAAAATAAATGTACATACATATTATAAGAAAATGAAAGTGTTGACCTTGCATGCATAAACTTTGATAACCTATAACAGGGGCAGTTTAAAACACTTTTTTCAACATCCAAATTTTACATTCAATTCAGTGTGTTCTTGTACTTAACTGTGAAATTTATTAGTGACAATTTGGCGTAAAAACAGATTTATTTTAATTGTTCGTTTATAATTTAGTATTTTTATTTATATTTTGGTGGCTTGTCTGGGCCAGCAGAAAACATTTGTAACATTGAGCACTGAACACTCCTCTGGAGACTCATTGCTTTAAGTTTAATAGTGGACAAGTAGTTCACCTCGTGTCTGAGGTTTATCTGTGGAGATGATCTGGAGACACAGAGCAAAGACCAGCACTGATCTATCACTGTAAGGTCTTGTAGTATTAATTCAGCTCGAAAAGCTTGGCAGAATCCGAATCGACCCACAGGCACTGAGAAATCCCTCCTCACCGGAGCACTAGCATTGATTTCTGCCTCAAAGAGAGAGAGAGTGATCGTTTCTTCCACGACCCAGTTTGGTAATCATATCTGGGCTCTATGACAGAAATACTAAGTCTTATAAATACATGCAGGAGAACTGGATCTTAAATCCAACAAATATCAACCTTGTTTCATATCTCAGTCCCAAAGCAGATCCCTGGAATTGCAATATGATCTATAGCATTACACTATAATCTATTTAGGCAAATATTCTACACCTGCGCTCCATATATGAACTCTAATTCATCAAACTGTCCGTCTGCACTGTAAACTCTAATAAACTCTGTTGGTGAACTTGCATGCCTCTAAAGATTGGATTCAGAGTTGTAACCGAGAATAAAAGCATTTCTGGAAATAAATGGCATTTTTATTCTAATTTTGGCTAAACATGCAGAGCCTTAATGGCTTTAAATGCAACTTCTAGAAAGTGTGCGGCTGACAAAGTCACAGCATGGAGAAATCTTCTCAGAGAAGTTGAGTCTCTTAATTTATTCTCTTTAGAGTATCACTGCTAAAAATATTACAGCAAAAACTCAACTTATTGACACTTTATGGACTATATTTGCCCATTCTTACTCATCTCGATGACAGAAATTAAACTGTACGTTCATAAGAATGATGTACAAGATCAACAACATGTGAGAAATCAAATGGTGATGTTTTAAAAAATTGCAATTGCAAGTTTTCTACGTATGTTTCTTTGTAGAGCTGCACAATTTGTCAAGATTTTGTGACTATATATCAACATGACTATATGATGATGATGATGAGGATAATAAATAGAAATGTTGAAATAGATGAAATATAAGAAATGTATTATTATTATTATTGTCACGCCCTTGTCTGTGTTTTATGTCACTAGTTTTAGATCTTTGGTTTCGTTTATGATTTCCTGTGTGTCTTTTTATGGTCTTGTTCCTGTTCTTGTTTAGTTGATTAGTTAACCCGTCCCACCTGTGCTCCTCACCTGTCCTGAATCCTTCCTAGTGTTTATAAGCCCTCTGTATTCTGTCCTGTGTGTGGATCGTCAATGTTATTTAGGTGTGTATGTACAGTTCTTTGTATACTACAGTCTAAGTAAAGTCTATGTATTATTGCAACGCTCAGTCTCTGCCTGTTGCCTGCACACACCCCTGACAGTACGATCCACCATAACCGCACAAAAGAGGATGATGACACCGGATGAAATCCTCCACCGCCTCCTCAACGGGCTAACTCCTCTTCCCGCTCCGCATGAGCGATGGCCAGGAGGCCATCCTCTAATGCCCGGCTCGCGCCTCGCGGTAAGGCGGAATCCGCTCCTGAGACCGGCTCAATATGAAGGGCAACTAGTGCCAGCTCCACAAAAACGAATCCTGATCCCCGCGGATTCCAGTCCACGTGGTCCGAAACCGGAGCCAGATTTATGGACCGACATGCCAGCTCTAATCCCTGTGGATTCCGATCTGCAGTTCACCGATCCAGTTCCAGAGTTACGGCCAGGAGAGCCGATCCCATTTCCAGTTCCTAGTTCACGGCCAGAAGTGCCGATCCCGATTCCTGACCCTAGGTTATGGCCAGGAGTGCTGATCCCGATCACAGTTCCAGAGCCTCGGCCAGGAGAGCCGTTCCTGAATCCAGTTCCTGAATCACGGCCAGGAGAGCCGTTCCTGAATCCAGTTCCTGATTTACGGCCGGGAGTTCCGATTCTGATTCCAGTCCCCAAATTATGGCCAGGAGTGCTGATCCCGATCACAGTTCCAGAGCCTCGGCCAGGAGAGCCGTTCCTGAATCCAGTTCCTGAATCACGGCCAGGAGAGCCGTTCCTGAATCCAGTTCCTGATTTACGGCCGGGAGTTCCGATTCTGATTCCAGTCCCCAAATTATGGCCAGGAGTGCCGATCCCGATCACAGTTCCAGAGTCTCGGCCAGGAGAGCTGATCCCGATCCCAGTGGCAGAGTCTCGGCCAGGAGAGCCGATCCCAGTTCCAGAGTCACGGCCAGGAGAGCCGATCCGCGAATCCCATCCTTGAGTTTGCGCCTCCTGAGCGCCTCCCTGAGCTCACGCTGCAAAAGCATTCCCCTGAGCTCACGCTGCAAGAGCGTTCCCGTGATTCACGCTGCAAGAGCGTTCCCCTGAGTTCACGCTGCAGGAGCGCCCTCCAGAGCCTGGTTCTTCCCAGGGACACCCACACGACCCGGGACCCTTACGGTCGGCTGACTTCCACAAGAAATTTTTTTGAGGGGGGTTAAAAGGGTTAGGGTCGTGGAAGTGGTGGGTAGGGAGGGGATTTGGTTATGGCCTCCCAAGGCTCCTGATCCGCCATGGCCTCAAACGCCCGCCCCCCCTCCCTCTCTCTCTGTTAGGATGGTTACGGCGCGAGGACCCGCCTTTTCGAGGGGGGCATAATGTCACGCCCTTGTCTGTGTTTTATGTCACTAGTTTTAGATCTTTGGTTTCGTTTATGATTTCCTGTGTGTCCTTTTATGGTCTTGTTCCTGTTCTTATTTAGTTGATTAGTTGTTGCCTGTTGCCTGCACACACCCCTGACAATTATTATTTAATTTTAAATTAACTTCAACAAACCATATATAAAATCCTGGATTGTATGTAACTAAACAATGCTTCAGTTGTGCACAAAATATTTTTTAGGGCTATATTAATAGTAACATTAATGAATATATTGAATATATTTTGTTTACTTTTCCATGATAAACAAATCAACACCTGCAACAAAGTTCATAAAAATAAATTCACTAAGTGCTGTTGATAAACAAATTTCGGGAGGAGCGCGTACGCATGATTAGCCGTGGCTGGAACCGCATTTCCTAATCAATCTAATTCCGTCTCGTCCAATCAAAAACCACTTAAATTGTTTATCATAAGGAAATGCGAACTTTTTATAATTTTATAATTTGATAATCACACTAAGCCACATGGCCATTTCTTTATTATTTCCATTACACGAGCAGCTCTGGTTTTTACTAAATACTAATTTACTGACTTTTATTTTTATGACCTTGAGCTTAAGCTTAAAGTTGCCATACAAAAAAAAATTTAGTTCTTGAGTGTGAATGCTAACAGACACTTTCTGCATGTATTATAGACATGTTTGGTTTATATACAGAGATGCAGAATAATCATTTATCAGAATACATTTCATACATGAAACCATGCAGAAGACTTCTCAGAGCTCTATATGTGTGAAGCACTCTGTGCTTTGATTTTCATTCAGGTGTCCTAACGCTCGTCTCATTTTCCAGGGGTCTCTGGGTCTGAATAAACAAAGGGTCCTGCAGAGTCTCACAGGCAGAAATCTGACGCATATTAATTATGCATGACAATCCTCATATGGAATTATGCAAATGAGAAACAACGCGGTAATGAAATCTTTCAATGCACAGGGATGCAGGAGAGTCAGAAACACACTTCAGCTGTCAGTCATATGGTAATCTACAACCTTTGCTTTTATTTGCAGTGAACAGTGAACTCAATCCCATGGCAGTTTAGAAAATATCAGAGTTATGATTTCCTCTGAGAGTCACGCCTGTGATCTGGAAATGATCAACATACAAACAAAATACATGATAGCTGATTTTTATTTATTTATTTCAGTTGTCATGTTTACACATCAATTTTAAACTCAGAAGTTATTTTAGCATTAATAGTTTACTATTATTTTTTAATCTTAATCTTTTTCATATTTTGAATTAGATTTTGGTTTTATATTTTCAGTTTTCACTTTTATTCTGAAGCTTTTTTAAAAAAAGTCATTTTTAAAATG
>JAUCMR010000038.1:989707-1011396 GCA_032357425.1 Enteromius argenteus | reverse complement strand
TCACAGAAGTGTGATTGACTTGGAGTTACATTGTGTTGTTTAAGTGTTCCCTTTATTTTTTTGAGCAGTGTATTTGTTTATGAGTAAAGATAGATTTTTTGTAATCAGTTATTTTGAGTTAGATTCCAAATGTTCTCCTCCTATTCAAATTTGATATTGAGGGGTACATACAACATATTTGCCCACCGGCAAATATTTTTTCACCAAAAATAACAAAAACCTGGGGAAAATAAATGCACAACATGTTCACATGGACACTATTAACACAACTATATGCATGAAAACATTCAGAAAAATTTGGGCACAAATGAGTTAATGAGCTAATCAAAAGTGGGTCGCTACACTTAAATCGTGATATGGACTGGTATTGTCACGAAGCAAGGCAAGGCAAGGGGGCGTTCGGATTTAAGTGCGAGCTGTTTTATTATACACAGAGCATAGACAGGCAGTCAGGGTCATCACCGGTAAAGATCAAAGGAAGAGGCAGAGCAAAAGAGTAGTCAAAGTCCAGGCGAGGGTCGGTAACAATAAATCCAAGTAAACACAGGAAACACGGGAGGAGATATTAACAGCAAGACAGTGCGCGAGGACCGTGACGACACACAAAAACATCCGGGTTAAATACACATAGAACTAGGTCAGTGGGTGGAGCCAACAATGAAACACCATGACAACAAATGAGTGGGCGGAGACATGAGTACTGATTGAGAGTCCATGAATGAAAACAGACACAAACACACACACACAGTTCGCTGGAGTGCCATCCAGAGCTGGGCTGGCACCTCCAGCTGATCATTACAGGTATCTGTAAATATAATGCTGCAAAAGTCAATTTAAATATGAATCCTGCATGTTCTGCATGTCTCTGTTAACGAATGGTGCAGGCGCTAAACATGTATTTTTTTGTTAAACTTAATAAATTGATGTGAAAATGTGTATGTCTTATGATTTTAATTAATAAGACCTGCTTTCTGAATAATAAAATTTAATTTAACTTTTAAAAAGGAATTGAGAAAAGTGAAAACGGGAAAAAACTGAATCCAGAAAAATTAAAAGGGAATTTGGAAAAAAATTTTTTACGGAATTTGGGAAAAAATAAAACGGATTTCATAGGGCCCTATAAAATGTTACCAAAACATCTTACCGACCTCAAACTTTTAAACAGTATTGTACAGTATTGCACATCACTCATTACTATTTCTTATACAGTAGGTTTGGAATATTAAATGACAGAACTTCTCAATCAAAATGCTTGAGTGTGTTTATGTGGAGCCCAAATGTGAGGTAGAAACCTGAACTGAAAGAGCCGCTGGCTCCTGCACAGGATCATGGGCTGTATGTCCATCTGGAGCGCAGCCAGAAGGGTTTTCGAGGTCTTTTCTCCCAGATGAAGGTCAGTCCTGAGGAGAGACGCTAAATGATGGTGTCAGTCTGAGTTCTTTGGGCTCCGTGTGGAGCTTTTCAATTGTCAGCCTGATCTAGAGACCGAACCGCAGCCGCTCGCTCTGTATCGCTCTCTCCGTCTCTCTGTTTTCTTCCTCGGGGGAAATCGCTGACAGAACAACATGATATCTGCGCTATATGAGCTCCACTTCACCAAGAAAGAGTCTCGCTATCTGAAGATCTCTTCTATATACTTCTATTCAAATTCAGGAGATGCGCCACAATTCAATCCCCAGTTTAAATTCACCCAAATGCAGCTTTGATTTTCCACTCAGTGCACTGATATATTCACCTTAATTTAATTGGTTTTCTGTAGCTGCTGAATTGAACAAGGCTTTGGGAGAACTCATCTATGTCGAAATATCACTTTATGACTAACAAATCAAGTGGGTGACTGATGTGAAAATGTCATGTTTGAGAGGGAGAAATTACATTATGAAGCTCTAATCAGGGCTGGATCTGCAGCAGCCTGTTCCACATCCAATCCACTCGATGACCGGTTTCTAACTAGATGAAGAAATGTGTCACATTACATTAAAAAATAGCCACTACTCACATTGTAGAGAAAAAAAATACGTGGCTCAAGAAATACTTTCATGAAATGATGGGTGACCAGAGGCCAATGAATAAAATGACCTGGGGGAAATACCACAACCTTATATTTTTATCACTCCATTCATCAAAAAAAGTGCTATTGAGTTTTAGAAGAAATTTCATACAGACATAAATGGTGAAAATAAAAGAAAATAAAAGAAAATAATAAAAGAAAAGAAAATTAAATTAAATTAAGTTAAATTTAATTTAATTTAAAAAGTAGTTAATCCCTCCAGTAACTTATGTACTCTGCTTGCTAAAACATAAAGAAAAAAATAACTTTCCCAAACAATGAAAAACTGAAGTAAATGCAATTATTAAAATAGCAATATTTTTTCAAATACATAAAATAGGAAAAAGTATATATTTAAAAATACAGAAATAATAACATAAACGCATAAATAAAATTAATTAATGGCTCAGAAGTGATTTTTTGTTCACTTCAGAAAAATACAGTACAAATTCACAATAAGATAAAATAAAATAAAGTAACACATCAACTAGACTTATGTTCCCTTTCACGCACATACTGTATATTGTCACAATGCCAGCTGGAGGTGCCATTGGGCGCCACCAGAGGGATCTCCCGCCCAGACTATGTTCTGTGTTTCCCTATCCCTTCGTCTGTATTTAGGACTTATATTATGAAGTGTCTTCAGCTGTTTCCATGTCAACCCTGTATGTCTCCACCCCGCTAGTTTGTTGCTATGACGACCCATTTGTCTCTCCGCCCCTCTGCCTTGTTTCAGTGTGTTTATAAGCCCCGTTTGTCTCGCTGAACATTGCGTGTGTAAACCCCTTGTAAAGCCCTCCGTGTTTCCCTGTGTTTCCGTTGTTCCTGGATCTGGACCTAAGCCTGCCCTCGGACTCTTGCTCTAGCCTCGCCCCTCTGGACTCCATTTGCTCCATCGCCTGACCCTTGCTTCGCTTATTGGATTATTCTGCTGTCTTTGTCTTCTATGATCGTGTTTGCCGGTAAACAACGCTGCTTGTCTCACTCTGTGTTTGTGTACGTGTGAATAAACAGTCTGCACATAAATCCGCTCGCTTCCTCATCTCTCCTGCGTGACATATATAGTCACTAAAATTTTATTTATATAGAAATTTTTAAACTACAAAGCACAAAGTGTTTTAACACAATCATAAAAGATACAATTATTAAGAGCTGTCAAACACAAAATCTCAAAAATATCTCACATTGTGCATTTTAAAAAAGAGAAATTCACTATAATTCATATGTAAAGTAAAGCACAATGTTCTAAATGGATTCATTATAATGAGACAGCAAAAAAGCAGATTCATCAGTCTACTGATTTAAATTATTCTCTTCTGTCTGTCTAATCACAAATCTTTGCTGTTAAATAGAAACACACGCAGTCTGAAGCACGAATATGAATGACACAGCAATCAGTCTTAAAAAAAAATGAAAATTATTAAAAATGAATTTCAAATCCTTACTGAATTAAATCTGATAAATGCACCAATTATAATGATAACGTCACGGCTTAAGTGCACATCTCAACACGTGTCTGCTTTACAGTGCCTTAACCTCGGTTTTCATAAACCGCTTCAAACTCAAAAGTGCAAAAAAAAAACATGTTTTCTACGATAAGACCCTTTAAATTACAGCCACACTTGAGCTGTACTTCAAAAGGCATCAGACAAAACACCACCAATCCAAATCTCGCACTGAACAAACCCACAGAAAGGAGCAAAAATGGTGCCGCTGCTTCAGGAAAGCTACATTACGGAGAAGAAGAAAGGCGTAGCGCGGCTCCTCTGAGAGCGTGGGTCAATCCCACTGTACATTTGCAGTGCACAAGTGTCTGAGTGTGCAGTCGAGCAGAACGGACCCCTTTCCTGAGAGCAGATAAAAGAGATGCTCTCGCCAAAGAGCCCATGCCGTGTTCATCAGTCATAGCATGAGAGAGCAGGCAGACGGATCCATCAACATTTCAGCTTTGCTGTCTGCCAATCCTGAAGGTGTTTCAGGGCTCTCCATCGACCTGCTCTGTTGGCCATCGCCATATTCTGTGGTAAAGACACAATCGCTGTAAACTGGATTTTATTCAGGGAGTACATTAAACTAAAACCACAGAGGCAGAGCGCGAGTGCACATTTAACCATAGCTGAAAGACGAGTTTCCTAAAGTGCCAAGATGAACATCAGGAGCATGTCAGCAGTCGCACTTTAAGAAATTGGTCACAAAAAAAAATACAAATTTGCTGAAAATTACTCGCTCTCAGGCCATCCAAGATTGAGATGAGTTTGTTTCTTCATCAGATTTGAAGAAATGTAGTATTACATCACTTACTCAGCAGTGGATGCTCTCTAGTGAATGGGTGCCGTCAGAATGAGAGTCTATATTAACACTTTTTCTGCTGAATTTCATATATATTTTTGTAAAATCAGTATCTTCTTTCAGTCTAGTGGAAAATAAAAATACAAAATACACACTAAAGTGTATGTTTTATTATATTATATCTATTTGCATCTGTATTTCAGTTACAATACATATCTTTACAATACATAAGTTTTTTCTCTACTTCTGTAGCACTTACACCAAACATAATTTTATTCCCATCTATATTCTAAAGGTTTTTACTGTGGGGTTTCTTCATATATTTTTCACACTGATTATAATAACATATTAAATTCCTAAAAACAGGGTGAAAAATGTTTTTGGTAACACTAAAGGTACTCATAATGTACTGTACATTCATTATATCTTTTCATAAATAATTGTAACCATGCATATAATTATTTGAATGTTTGTCCAGTGTTGTAATGCATTAAAGATTCTGAAAATTACTCACTCTCAGGCCATCTAAGATGTAGATGAATTTGTTTTTTCATCAGATTTGTAGAAATGTAGCATTACATTACTTGCAGTGGATGCTCTGCAGTGAATGGGTGCCGTCAGCAATAATCCACACCACTCCATCGGTTAACAAATCCATAATGAAGATGTTTATTAACTTCAAACCATTGTTTCCAGCTAAAATTCAAGTCCTCTATTCATAATATTGCTTTCTTCAGTGAAAAATGTTGTCTGAATTGAATCAGGAGAGACATCTGCACAGATCAAACACCAATTCCAAACAAATTTATCTTAATGACAGATTTGTTTCCTACAAACACACAGGTTTTGGCTTCTCGGGACATTAACTGAAGGACTGGAGTGGTGTGGATTATTGCGATGTGCTTATCAGCTGTTTGGACTCTCATTCTGACGGCACCCTTTCACTCCAATTGATCCACTGGGGAGGAAGTGATGTAATGCAACATTTCTCCAAATCTGATGAAGAAACAAACACATCTACATCTTGCCCCTAAAAACCAGCCATCAACTATGTATACACAACAACCAAGAAAAACAGCCTCATGCAACGTTATCAGGCAAACCAGTTCAATCTATTAACACCAGCCAGTTTTATTCCTCACATGAAACTGCAGTGATTTCTTTGAGCTGTGCTGTACATTAAGGGCCTGTGTCGCTCCGAACGCATGCTGAATGTTCCCTTCACGCTCCACACGTCAAAACCCTTTGAGCTAAAACAACTTCTGTTCCAACTTCCCCCCAACTGAACTCCAACAAACCTACAGCTTTATCTTTAGAAGAAGTAATTATGCGACACGAAATCTGTCAGCATCTTGCCTTCGCTTTCATGCTGCGTACAATATTAGCAAGATTTAAGTCGTACTTAGTTTCAGCAGCCGTTCAACCAACTTTTATGGTGGACGATTATTTATTAGTCACGGCAGGCCGGCAGATTTAGATTTTAAAGGAATATTTCACTAGTTAGTCATTTTAAACGTCACTTTATAGTGAAATGTGCTGCATCTCAGCCATTAATTGCTTTTATCTCCTACATAATTGTATTTTTGTTCGCTTCTTTGAAGAATAAATAAAACGCTGCCAACGGATGGCGACTTTGAACCTCGGAGGAAAAGAAAAGTGTAACGGCTTAATCTCAGGATACAGTGCAGGGCATGAAGCTTCTCCGTCAAATTCCCTTTTAAATCCCAGGCCACGACCAACCCTGTCAGCGGAGAGAGAAGTAAAGCTAAATGAGCTTTTTCCTCGTTTTAATTACTCAGGAAATCAGTACAAAAGCTGCCGGCTCTCTGAACTTGGATTAAACGCAGTGGTATTGAGGAAGAACGCTGATTATGCACTGCAGCTTTTCTCTTAGCCGTTCCTCGATTTCTAGATCCATTATCTTACTGTACTAACGCTAAAGTGGCTCATGTATCTTTCTTAAGCAAAGCATTAGCATTAGTCTACTTATAGTGACCGATAGGCCAGCGATCTGTGAGCACGCCAGCCTGAAACTGATGCTAATGTGGCACAGTTTTAGATTTAGTCTTTTGAAAAAGGTATTAATGTGATATTAAAGACATCAATCATGTGCAGGCGTGCTTTTAAAGTAAGGAGGAAACCAAAATGGACCCCAACTACCACTGTTTTTCCTGCACTGGTCAACTTTCGTGCTCTTTTGCTTCAAAAACACATCTTATTTCAGACACTAAAGGTATTCATAATGTACATGCTAATGAATTATATCTTTTCATAAATAACTGTAACCATGCATTCAATTCTTTGAATGTTTGTCCTGTGTTTTAATGCATTATAGTTTCTGAATAGAGCACAATGAATAGATTAGTATAGATTAGTATTAGTATTCATGAGAAAATGCATTATACGGTGCATTAAAAGGCATAATTTATGCATTAAAACTACTTGTATAATGCATTATACATAAAGGCTTTAAGTAAAGTGTTACCAAATACATTTTACCATGTTTTTAGGAATAAAATGAAATCTTAATCAAACATCTCAGTAAATACTGTCATGATATAGAGAAATCTAAAATATGTCAACAAAATCACACAAGAATTGTGAGCCTGGCTCTATCCAGTGTTTAGATTGACGCTCTGCAAATCTATTTGAAATGGTTCATATTTCTTTTTTATTATACATAATTTGCATTAACTTTTTAGAAAACTTATCATCATGGAAGTATTTCCTTTAGTGTCTCGCATTAATGATCCTCGTCTTATAGTGCATGATTCTACATTTGAAATATACCATGAAAAAATAATGAAAGAACTAAACAAGCAGCATTAGCATGGGGAAGGAACCTTCTGCGTCCAATTTCCAGTCAAAAAGCATCTCAGAAGTGTGTGCTGCTGTTTCAGATCCCCCATAATCCACTGCAAACTCGCATTCAGCTCTGACTTTATTCAGACTATGAAAAAGTCAAGTCCATCTCCACATAGTCATCTCATTAAATAATGTATTGATGGCCTGCTAGCACCATTTTGACTTTGAGGAGCAGATCTGTGTTTGAACTGTTATTTACTTTCTAATGACGGGCAAATCATGAGGGGTTTGATTTTCCAGACGTCTGTTTGTGTGTGCCATTAAATGATGGAGAATGAATATTTCATGAGTCCTGGTGAAACCTCATCTCTGTAGAAATGCTCGCCTGAGGTTTTCATCAGAGGTAATGTATGAGAGGTCAAAGGTGAAGGCGGAGGAAAGCTTGTGGGGTCAGAGAGAGTGAAGTGGTTATGACATGACTGCAAACCATTTACCTTGTCAAACCATTTCAAGGCCAATAACCAACACTTGATAATAGACTGATACAACATCTCAGCGCTGCCTGCAGGATGAGTAAAGCCCAGCTCACACTGTGCGATTTCAGCCACGATTTGGCCGTCTGAGACAAATTTTGAAAATCCTAAAAGATTCCTATAATCCTAGGCTATAAATAGTCTTTGATCGTTAGGTTTACGTGTTCACCGGCAGCCGATTAACGGCCGTTGCAATCAAATTTTACCTTAGACGAAATTCTGGCAGTGTTAGAAGATTTGCTGCACAGTCTTGCAGCGTGACATCTTCTACGACGAACATCAAACTTTCTTTGTATTTCAAGACAAGCCATGATCAAAATTAATGCTAGAGATTTCTTCTATATGCCATAAGCTCCTGTGCTTTCATCCTCCGCTCATGAAATTCATCTGATATGTTGCCTTTGCTATGATAAACTTGGGTTTTTATGTGTTGTTTTTATGTGGGTGTGTGGTGCTGCTTATAATATTCTTCTTAAATACGCTGGTTTTACCGCCGCTCATATACTTTTCATGACAATCAACATTTTATCCATGTGCAATGCAGCTCATGGTCACTTAATAATGTGTGGGTTGATGTAAAACTCAAGATTTTTGTTGTGCGCACCATTTTTAAAACGCCTTGATCGTCGTACAGTCTGACATTAGTAACAACTGAGATCCCACAGTGTGACATGATCATCATGTTTGTACAGTCTGACAAGTACAACCCTAAAGGACTTTTAAACAATCGCACAGTGTAAGCTCAGCTTTAGTCATCTGAAAAACACCTAGCAAACATATTATTCCATTGCTGTTCTGAACTAAAAACTAAAACCTTATTTATTTAAATAAAATAAAAAATCATAAAGAAGTACATTGATTGAAATTTAAGAGAAAATAAAATGTAAAACAAAAATAATAATAATAAACCAAAAAATAGATGAAAACCTAAATTAGAAATGTTGTCTTGACAATCAAAATAAAATAAGGTTAAGTTGAAATACAAAAATGATTCAACCTAAAATAGAAATTATACCATAGAATAAAATTAAACTGATAATAATAGAATAAAATTAAACTGAATAGAAACATAAAACTGCATTTAATTGCCTCTATACTAATAATAAAATTGAATCTAATCTAAAAATGTAATCTAAAACACTATACTAATAATAATAATAATAATAATAATAATGAAAGAAAGAAAGAAAAAAATATATAACATGTCTAAGTTTGAAAATTTTAACTGAAAATCTAAAAATAAAAACTAGCTTAAACTATGTAAATTATTATTCAGTTTTAGAGTGCACTTCATTTAGATATACATTTTATTGGATAAATATTTTTGCTAAATTACTGCAAGCTATTTCACATAATACAATAATATATAATTAAAAATAAAAAAGTAAGACACATTCAAAATGTCATGCTAGAATCTGTGCAGGGACAGGTTAAAACATTTGAAGAAACTGATTCATTATAATCTATTTATAAATCTATTTCTATATGTGAGAGAGAATTTTTCTTTAGAAAAGTGCAATTAATTAAACAAAGCTGAGCTATGGTCACACGAACACATTTGAATTGCAGTACGACTTTTAAGTGGGGTCATAATGTACAATCTGTCACTTAATAATGACAAAGCACAGATAAAATCATTGCAAAACCAGGCTTCAGTTCATCACACTGATTTATAAACACATCTAAAATTATTGATTTTTTTCAAATTATCGAGAGCTGTTCAGATCTCAATGTGTGCAAACAGAATAAAGTCTACAGCCAACACACATTAATTTACAAAAACTTACAAGACCCACTAATTATTTCTTCCCCGTGATCCTATAAGGATTTCTTCTGAAATAGTATCTCATGACAATTCCTCCCGCGTTAATATAGCCTTTACATTGTGCTGCTGACTAGCATTCTTCTAACCTAGCAGGATCCTTCATTGTGCTCTTTATCTCACGGCACTGTTCCTTCCAGGACAATGAGACACAAAGAACGCTGTTAAATCCCAGATTGGCTTTTTATAGCGAAGTCTGTTGGATTCTCCCGAACGTTTAGCTCTTTGGCGCTGCCAGGCATGAATTTACTCGCGTTAAACTGCATCCACGGCACATTCCGACTGTATGCACCAACAGCAAGCCGCTATCTGACAAATGAATGCATTTAAATGTAAATATTAGGGAAAGAAGTACTTCGCAGAGGGATTTAAGCACTTGAATTTCATCTGAGCAGTGCTGGCGATGTTTGGTCTGTACTGGAACACGGCTGTTCAAGCAAACCAAAGGCCCAGCTGCTGTTCTGTCTGCTCCACGCTCTGCTGTCTAGGAAGCAGAAATTTTCCAATTAGAAAATGTAGCACAGTACAGCACCTCTATATTCAACGGTGATTAGACAGAGAACCTTAAAATACAGTATCTTCACTATGTACGCACAGAATGGCTGTATCCCATAATGCAATGGTCTCAACCTCACCTTCAGTTTCATTTGTGACCAATAAACTGGAAGTCATTTCAGTTTCGATCTCTTTTTGACTCATTATGTGAACAGACCAATGAGGTCTATAACATCTGAAGAGAGTCATCCATTTGTATTCCCATCTATTGCAAATACATTCTGCCGATGTACACACGCTCAAAGAATGATTTGCTAAGGTTCTCATTAAATTATGAAAGCGTTATTTCTGAATGTAGCCTACTCTTAACATTTTCCTATAAACATTACAGAAACATACAGAAAAATATCTTAATTTGTGTTGCGAAGATTAAGGTCTTATGGGTTTAAAACGACATGAGAGTGAGTAATTAATGACAGAATTTATATTTTAATGTGAACTAACTCTTTACATTTGAAAAGTAAGATAGTGTTTCAGACCTGAACACTGGCATTTACACCCAGCTGAACTTTAAAAAGTTTGCATGTTTTAGTGCAGTTAATGCAGAAGGCCCAAATAAATGAGCTTTAACTTTAGCCCTGCTGGTTCGCTTGTCTTCATAATGCGATAAGGGCCCTTCCAGGGGGCCGACATTCAAAGAAACATTTGTCATCTTTATCGCTGAAGGCACAATTACACAATTAGGAACACCCCAACAGACTGCTGCCGTTTTCAACTGTGCAGTAGTAAATAGAACAAACATCTGGTATTACCACACTCCTCTGCTCGGAAACTAATTAATTACCCAGGGAAACTGCGTCATTAGTAGCTGTGGGGGGACTAAACGTCCCCTGAGGTGGGTGCGTCTTCTTTTAAATGCAAATGCATTGGTGAATGCGCTCTGCCGGCGTCTGATTGGACAAGTTCAGAGGCGCGCAGGTCACTTACAGGAAGCTATCGCGCGGCCCTTCTGTCTGGAAACGAACACAGGGACGCGAACGCTGTCAAACATGACAAACACGGGAGAAATGCAAATCTCATATTGTAAATGCGCCACCGGCTCCCTTCATTTCTCTGATGGATTCAATTAAACTTCAACAATCTGCTCTCCATTTGTCTCTCCTCATGCTCTCTCCTTATCTCCCTCTCTGTCGCTCTTTCTCATTCTGCTGCGAGACACTAAAATAATGAGGAAGTTGAATTAGAACGGTGACGGTGACGTGGGACCGCTGCTCCGTGAATGGAAACGGCGGCTAATCTCCGCCAGCTTTAACACAAGCTGCTCCGAGAGGAACATCAGGTGGATCGTCACGTGAAAATGATAGTAAATTAAGTGCCGTGTCCATTCCTCGTGCGCGCAAACGCTCTTATTACCGAACGAGCCACAAAAGTGATAGCTTATATTAGAAGAGGCCAGACTAGGCTCAAGAGAACCAACATGAGAGATCAGAGCTGACAGAAAATGTCCTAAAGCACAAGAGCTTTACAAAGGGCAGTGGTCATGGAGACAAATAGTCCAGGAATATGACGAGAACTTAAGTGAACTGACCTAAGATCAAAGCCGTGGAGGTCTACAATACGAGAAAGCTAAACGTTAGCATTTCCATTCATATCAGTGACAGTGATCCTCTTGGTGTATGCGATTTGAGAGCCATCTCATTTCCCCATTTTTACAGAAAACAAGTGAATCTGAGAATAAAGAATTCATTGTTTAGAAAAAGATAAGTCTCATAGGAGTCGCTTTTTAGTGCACTGATATATAACTTTTACAAACGTAACATCATTAACATATATTTGAATTCCCCTCACTCCATAACAAATCACGTAAATGTAATGGTATTCTGAACAGAAAAGGAATTAAAAAGTAAAAAACAAACATAAATTAAACTGGCATTTATTATAAACAACATTTAATATAAACACCAAGCCTAAACTTGGGCTCTAGGCACGAATCCAAATGTGTTTTGCCTGCATTAAGGTAATTGCTTTATTGTAATTTACTTTAGAAATATAAATTTCACCATGCTTAAGTGATAAAAAGCTTGACTTATATTCTGGATACATAATATGGTTGGCTATACAACAATATCGGGCATCGACAAATCAGGGTCTTATATAGTGCTGCAGTGCTGATGTATTTTTGTGGGCCAGACCGAAAGTTAGCATCACCCTGGTTCCTTTGACAAAAACCCAATAGGATTTACCAATGGAATTTGGATTATTGCAGAAAATAAGCTCTGTGACCAACAAAAGTTATGATTCTTACACACTGTGTTCATAACAATCTTCACAAATAACAACTTTGAAGTCAAAATACAATCGGTAGAAGTAAAAAGCTAAACGCAGACTACAAACGAACTACAGTCACGTGACTTCAACATCACTATCACTATAAGATTGAGCCAACTCTTTCAGTCTTTGTTCAAACATGTTCCCTTTGAGTTATAATTGTTGCAATGTAACACAATGAGGCTGTGAAAGCAACTACTTAGTAGAAAAGATTATACCTGTTCGGTGTCGCCTGTAGTCCTATTTAGACACTTTTTAGCAACTGCTGTTTCAATACAAGTAAAAGCGTAAAACAAAAATCACAACTGAAGTATTACTGATTTATGTCATAGAATATAGCCTAACCAAAAACAAACAAACATATTGACTTCAGGATGATGAAACTATCTCTGCAGCGCTCTCTCTACAAGTTGCTTAAATTCTGGAAAATACAGTATAATACAACAATATCTGAAATCTACCAATCAGAATACAGTATATCTAGTGAACATGACACATCCAATCTGTAAATAAACCCTCATGCACGACTCTACAAATACCTGGTTCCTCCTTTTAGATCTTATTTCTCTTTATCTTGAACCGCTTTACTGTAAAAGCGTTTGTTAGATGGGAAATATGACTGTCATTTTCTCTACAAAAGCCCCCTGGTGTAAAAGTGGCCTCTCTAAAAATACATCCACACTCAAGGACAACAAATACACATTACGAAGGTAAAGTGCTGCTTTCAGTCACCTTTATGAGCTTTTTATGGGCTCAGGATTCAGAAATAGCCATGTGTCGTGCTGTACAAGAAAAAAAAAAAATAAAAAATCTGCATATTTTTAGCATCAAGTCTTTTTGTAGTCAAACAATCTGGATGAAATTATATTTGTGCATTAAATAAAGACATAAACTTACACAAATGTGGATACAGTCAGTCAAATATATAATTTAGCTATTGTAAATCAAATATTCAGTCTTTAATAAAGTAGCGTGCTTAGCACCCAAGGGTTTCTGTTATTATTAAAATAACTTTGCATATATAAGTGTGAATAGCCTGTGGAGAAATGTCTTAAAACAAGCATAAATGTGAAAGTAACCGCTCGAAGGCTCCTCGGCTATTAATGTACTACTATGCCAATGGTTATCTTAGCATTTTCACTTCTAATAGCGTTTATTTGTGTCTCCACAAAGGTTACACACAGACATTTTGCCCGAGTCTTCTTGCCACCGTTGGTAAATCTTCCAATTAGCCGCATCAGTTCCTGGTCTTGGCATGATGTCACTTTGAGTATTGAGATGACGCTCCAAATAGACTAGCTGTATAAATGGAGCATGTTTATCGAACTACATCTAGTCTAGCATAACCTGACTTTGGACCATCAGCAAAGGCCAACAGCTGCCCAAAACAATCAGCCACTCTTTGTTTCAGATTAGAGCTGGCGACTTCAATGCACTTTGTGTTTTTAAACACACTTTCAATAATCTATTGTCTTTGCCTGCATATTGATATTATGGATTAGCGATACATTGGTTATTTTGTCTGACAGTTGAATTGTGTATGTGTTTTACTGGTATTGATGTGAAATTGATCTGTTGGACCTATAGGTATTTTTTAGCGGATGTAAATGTTTTTTGGAATTGTGTACATTTTGAAGAATGTATTTGTTATGTTTTGATTAATAGTTTTATACTTTTAGGATGATGATTTTACCATCAGTCCAGGGACTGCAGATGTATAATTGCCTTCTGGCTAATTTTGTCACATTGTACAGTTATGTATTATTAATGTGTATTGTCCCTATGAAATAAACCTGAAATAAATAAATAAATAGCTATTTTAAATATCTTAAAGAAATATTACTATAATGTAAATATTATATAATTATATAAATTAAATTAAATAAATATTAAATGCAATTTATACATGTAATTTGATTAACATATGTGTTTATTGTACACAAAATTGAAAGCTATATATATATATATAAAATGAACACCCACAATCCCCCCACCAGAGCACCGGCCAACACAAAAGACCCTGTTACTCCACCATTTCACGCTCCATTTCTCTGATGTAAATAATCAATCACTCCTGACACTTATGAGGTCATTCATTTCACCTGATAATCACAGCAGGTACGGTCTATACATTCTCATTGAAGCCCCTTTACAGCTATGTTCCTCTCAGGTCCTTTGAGAGCGGTTAACAAAGAAAATGTGTCGCATGTGACTGTTGTCACGATAATAAACTATTCGATGCAAGGTTTCTTATGATGTCGTAACACTGGGTCTGTCTGATTGGACAGCAGATTAATGCTTCTTTCCTCAACACAAGACGCACATCGGCAGGCTTGTAACTGTGAGAGCAAAGGAGCTTTACTGGATGTTAGATTTGCATGCTAAACGACAACAATAAAGCTTCATTAAAAACACATCACCTTATGTAGATGCTTTATTAAGGACAAAAAGCCACTCAAGAAGAAAAAGCTATTAAAACCGAGGCTTATTGCTTCAGTTCTCTGCACTGCTGTATGATCTGCGCAAGACAAACTTACAGTGTATCTCAGTTGTCTTGCATGTGTCAAAACAACCTCACCTCCAGAGAAACAGATGACGTTATGCATCCAGTTCAGAGATTCAAACTGCTTTATATGCCTGCATTGATTTTTTTTCTCCCTATTGCATCAAATTCAAATCCAGTTTTCTGCTTTCCTTTATATAATCAGAATGACAATAAGGCCTGAAAACAGTGAACGCTGACACTTCCAAGTTTGATTTTACACATCAGGATTTAAAACATCAGCAAGCACCTCACAGTGCAATTCAAATATTAAGGGCATCCTTAGTGACCTGTACAATGAATGGGTGCCGTCAGAATCACAATAATCCACACCACTCTAGTCCATCCGTTAACATCTTGAGAAGTGAAAAGCTGTGTGTTTGTAAGAAACAAATCCATCATTAAGACCAAAATATGAGTCCATACTATTTCACTGCATTAAATAGAAAAAAAAACACATTTTGCCAAAAGCAATGATTTGAAGGTAAAAATGTCTTGATGGTGGATAGAATCATGCAACTTTTGGCTTCTCAAGCCATGGGCCGACGGAATGGATTTGTTACATGTGGATTATTGTGATGTTTTTACCAGCTGTTTGTTCTGACGGCACCCATTCACTGCAGAGGATCCATTGTTGAGCAGGTGATTGTATGCTACATTTCTTCAGATCTGTGAAATATACAAACTCATACATCTTGAATGACCTGAGGGCAAGTACACTCTCCACAAATGTTTATGTTTGTGTGAACTATTCCTTTAAACACACAACAAAAACAATTTAATTTAAAAAATTTAAATCATTGGTGCAATTTTGACATTCTAGATTTTTTTTTTTTTTTATGGCCCAGTAATGCAGCTGCATTCAAACAATGCAATACGTACTGACAGCAATGCCATCTTTTAAAATATTAATTTAACACTGGTGTGCTGTTCATTTCAAAGCATTGAACACAATGTCCAAATGAACACTTGCCAGCTTGAAAATACGAGTAAAAACTGGCCTTGGCAAATACATTAAAAAGCTACTAGCCAGTTGGCAACATTGTATATGGCTTAAACTGAACTGTCAGATGACAGTCTGACCTTCACCGATTCAAACACTTGAAAAGCAAACCATCTACTGAAGAAAGCAAATCTTCTAACCAAAGCGGATGGGTTATCAAAGGTTTATCTAAAAATTTTCAGCAAAGATGCATTAAACTGGTCAAATGTAACAGTAAAGACATTTATAATGTTACAAACGATTTCATGCAAATGCTGATCTTCTGAACCTTCATTCATAACAGGAAGAAAAAATGTATTAAGCTTTCAACTGTTTTTAGCATTGATGAGAAGTAGAAATGTTTCTTGAGCAGCAAATCAGCATATTAGAATGATTTTTGATGGATCATGCAACACTGACTGGAGTAGGATAGTAATGCTGAAAATTCAACCAGGAGTAAATCATTTTACGTGTAAAACAGCTATTTTAAATGATAATAAAATTGTACATTATTACTGTATTATTTTATCTAACATGCAGCCTTAGTGAGTGAATACTACTATACAAGTAACAGCACAAAACATATTTTTGAAAAAAAAAAAAAAAAGCAAAATAAAGTCATTCTTATTCATAGCTAGCACATTTCTCCATCCACATGCCTTTGGCAGGTGTGTACAAGGTTTATTTCGGATGCTGATCGCACTGTTTGAGGCATATCCTGCATCACAGCCAAAGGATAAATCCCCGTTGACATCACACGTTTAAAGTGTTTCATTAAAAGCACCTGTCGTCTAATGGTTGTGTGTCGGAGAGACACCGGTGCTCAGATCCGAGGCCGTCTTCATCTAAACTGCGCCGATGACCCACCGCGCTTCTGCTAATTGAGACGAACCGCGGTGTTTGTTTTAAATGCTGATGTATTCTCACAAGCCCTTCGCAGAGCTGAGCGACACCCTCCGCGTGGTCTTTAGAATTGCCACAACACCCAAAAGCGCAATCAATCAAACCCCCCGCAGATACAACGGGCTTTTAATTAAGGAAGGTCTCGTCCAACCGTGGCCGCTCACCCTGTCAGAAACCTGCGGAGAGAACCAATCACAGCCGCGCACCGGGCCAGCTGGAGCCCCGCCAGCGCGGGACAGAACATCTGGGGGGAGAAAAGCCCTAAATTTGTGTTAAATCAGGCAGCTGTGGGACGCCGCGATCAATCGCTGACTGCTTTTTGCTTACAGTTTAGCGACAAAAAGAGAATCTATCAGCGGTTTGTGTCTCTCGAGCTTCAACCAACAGTAAAAGACGCCCTGAAGGCAAGTTAAAACACAGGTCTGGAATTCTGTTTCCAACGAGACAAAATTGCTCTGTTTGTCTGTGAGATCGAGAAAATAGGACTAGGCCTGTAATGATGGCTTAAAGGTATGGTTCAAAAAAAAAAGTTTTGCGTTATTTGCTCACCCTCATATCTCATATAGCCTACCATCTTGTTGGAAACAAAAGGAGCATTTTCTAACATAATAGACTGAAATTGAAGGCCAATCAGGTGCAACATTTTGGGACCCAATGTAGTATAAATCAAGTTTTAAATGCTGTTTAATATGCTGTTTTAATATATTTAAAAATAAACCATGTGCAGAACCGGTGGAGGCGGGGTCTATTTAGCATATTTGTGCAACACAGTCTCACGACTAGTTCGTATGAATTTTACTAGGTTGCTAATTCATACAAATTCGTATGACCTCACTCTACGATTTTCGACGATTTGTCTAAAACCCCAGTGACAGGTATCCTCGCAAAATATGTATGAATTGCCGTTCAACAATGGCACTCATTTCTTTCATCTACTCTACTGCTTGTATTTCCACAGCGGAGGTTTGGTCGTAAAAATTTATGAATGAACTGCTTGTTTTAAAATCTTCCAAAACTGACAAAAATGGAAGTTCAAAGACAAAATTTTAAAGATGCCTGCTGGTTTCTCTGGCATAAGAGGTCTATAATAGTAATGGATTGGATTTATTGATGATACGCTGATGATAGAACTTTGTTGTATTCAAAACACGTTCAGTTCTTTAGCTGCTACAGAAATATCATGACTGAACAATATGCATCACATAACATTAGTTTGCTCATGATATAATAGCACAGTCCAAAGAAATGGAAATTTTAACGTTATTCAAATACATACATCTTAGATTTAGGCCTAGTGTTTATGATAGGCTACTTTTATACATTTTTGGAGCTCAACAGATGTTGTCACTCCAGATGGGTGTCGTGGCATAAAAAATATTTGTTGTCCACAGAAAAAAGTGCAAGTGCTGTAAATGATGACAGTGTTTGGTTTTTGGGTGAGCTACCCCTTTAAGTACCTTGACAAGCAATATCTTGCCATGCACTGAATGCCTTCTCAAAGGACATGTTTAGCTTGATACCATGACAACCAAATCTCAGTATCTCTTACAGTTACAGTATCAACAAAATAAGTTAATTAACATCTTATGAAAGGAACTGTCTGTTTACTGTGATACCATGACAACAGTCTCTCTTACAGTAACTCCGTAGACAATTAACTTAAAGAGTTAATGATGCGTTTCAGACAATGCAGGCAGATACTAAACACCTACAGCTAGACAGTCTACATATAAATATGCAAAAAGTAAACATTTACATTTACATGAACCTGGAAACATAAGCCAAAGCCATTTTTAAAGGTCAGTTCATGTAGAATCAGCATCTATGACACATCTATATCTCGAAAGTGGACTAATAGATTACGTTAAATTAAATGCCACTAAGAAAAGCAATTGTGTATTAGAGGTAATATTGTGTGTCAAAATCCAAAACATCTTAACATAACCTGACAGTTTACTTTAAAAGCATGTCAACAAACATCTCGTACAGTAACTACACAGGCATTAAAGAGTTAACCGTGATGCATTTCAGACAAACTACAGCCAAAAAAGACTCTAAGTTTGCATATTTACCAAATTATAGTGCCATAATGCCTGAGATGTGCGCCAATTGACATGCATACAAAGTCAATTAATGGAATGAAACAACTTTATTAACATATAATTCAAGAACAAACAGCCTTGTAAAAAACAAATGTCACTGAGGATGCCCAAGCAAATCTCGCATAAATCTGAAAGCTAAAAGAAAGAAATAAGCGCATACTAAATGAGTAACTTAAGCACCGAGACTGAATGGAGCTCCAGCTTTGGCCCCTGGCTCACAGACAACTGCAAAATGCGTCAGACCCGATGCAGCAGAAATTTACATGCGTGTTTGACAGCGCTTTCCCGCGCATACATGCGTGTGTCATTCATTTTGGCGCATGTTTAGCATGTCAGCGTTGGTGTCAGGTTCACTCACCGCACAGATCGAGTCAAAAATCCGCGTCTATCCGCTCCGTCCTCGTTCGCTTCTCACGGAAGGGCCCCCGGAAAGAGTCTCCGCCGTTTCCCTCCGGTAACACGGTACATCCTCTAGAGAAGAATCCGCTGCCGTCCGTCCGCTCCGTCCGCCACCGCCGACACTGATGATGACAAACGGCGAGCGCGCATCACATCACTGAATGAGGAAGACGGGTTTCCATGACGAGCGCTGCTGATGAGGAGGAGGATGATGATGGTGCGGGAGAAGGACGCGCGCGGATCCCACACCAACCACTGGATGAATGCGAGCGTGAAGCTTTGAGTGGGGAGAAGAGCTTCAGTCTCAGTCTACACCACACGGTAAACACGGGGGTGTAGCGATGACTGGACATCCCAGAGGAAAGAAAAAATAGCAGTGAGATCTCCTCAACATCTCAATCCATGCGACGAGAGTGAATAAAGAGCAATTACGGTCTCGTGCTTCTCAGATTGTTCTTCTGAAAAGACGCAGTGATCTCAGGTTTTCTCTAAATATGTTCACAAGGTCTCAGATTGTGCTCGGAAGGGACGAACCCTTGGGTTGTTTTAACCCAGCATGCTAGAGTTTATAAATGAAGCACTGAACATTAGTTAAATATAATTTAAGATCAAATGTAGCTTTTTTGGTCAATTTTATATTTTGTATAAAAATATATAAAAACACTTTTACACAGAAAAATGTACAATTAGTTAATAGTTAAATTCTTTAAAAACTATTCTGGCATTACAGTACACAAATGAACCATATGATTAACACTAATATAATATTTACCAGAAGCATATGTGAAAGAACGTGAGCATGTGCATGAATGACATAAACTCCATTTCTGCTAAACAACACAGAACAAGCGTTTAACATTGTGTTTTTACAAATTATACACTTACAGTTTGTTTGATAGTCCATGAATACTGATCATGCATCACTGCCAATATTCATGATCTCTTTCAGCCCCATCAGCACAGCAAAGGCATGTGACATCTTTTACATTATCCAGGGCATTGTCCTCCCTTAAAACCACTGTTGCATCAGTTCAGGGTAAAGGTCATTCTCCTCTTCGACCAGCTTTCATCCCAGTCACTGCCTGTTCTTCATCAGTGGCCTAACAAGAAAAAAACATTTGAAAATATAAAACATTTCATTAAAATCTATTCATTTTCAGACAGAGGAGCATCACATCAGTAAAGATAGGTAAATAGTCTGTTTTATAATTTCGTGTGATTGTTAAATGTTTCTGTCTACCACAGCGTATCTGATGATAAAATCTGGAACAAAATTTATGCCATGTCTGCGATAACAAGACGAGGCAGAACTAAATGATATTTGAGGACTACCGGACAATCAAAATACATCCTATATGCTAGGTTAACTGTCCTCTTTCAAAACACGCATCCCTGTCATTGGTTTGCAATCAGATGAGAGGCATTTGCATATCTAGTCTTACCTAGACTACCAAAACTGAGTAAAAGTTGACAAAAATGCGATTTTCATTTCAAAAAAGATTAAATCAAAAAGGCCTGCCAAAATTAACGCTGTTTCAAAAAGCTACTTCTTTACTGAAACACTGAAACAGACATAGAATTCACATACCTCACAAATCCCTGTGCACATGGAGGGCTGCTCTTTCAAAGGATTAGTTCACCAAAAAATTCAAATGGTCATCTTTTCTACTCCCCCATGTTGTTCCAAACCCATACAAACTCTGCAAATTTTTGGAACACAATAAATATATGTAATATTCTCTTAATTTTTGTCCTCTATTACAAGTCTGGGAGACCAATATTTTGTTCTGAACAGACATGTTTGCTATGATATAATTTAAGATGTATTTATATATAAACATTGGCATGGATTACTTCTACAATAACTATTTTTGAAACATGGAAATATGGATTATCTAGACTCTCAATGGATTAACAAAAATGTAAGAGAAATTAAAAAAAAAATATATGTGTTCTAAAGAAAGACAAAAGTCTTATAGGTTTGGAATGACATGAAGGCAAGTAAATTATTTTTTTTGTGAACTATTCCTTTAAGAAAGGAAGACCAAGAAAGATGACTCTCCAAATCAGACAAGTCTAAAGTTGGTTTGAGTTCTGCAATGAAAGAACACAGGCAAAAATGGTTTACATAAAATATGAACCCGTAATTACACTGTTGTTGCATCAAAAGTGTGAAGTAAACGGTCAGGAGACAAGAGAAACATTTATTTTCTAAAAAATAACTTGCCATATCTATGGCTTTCAACAGCTACAAAAACAAACAAACATTCTTTTACTCTTAGTAAAAAAAAAAAAAACAATGTGTATATATATATATATATATATATATATATGTATGTATATGCATGCGCTTTGCAAATGTCAGCAGTTATTGCAAACCTAACTGAAGTAAAGTAATAATATATATAGCCTATTGCCATATCAAAATCCAAAATTTGA
>JAUCMR010000038.1:971037-984841 GCA_032357425.1 Enteromius argenteus | reverse complement strand
CCGCGTGTACTTTGTCTTGAGTTTTACTTTGTTTATTAAAAGTTCCAGTTAACCTGCAAGATCCATGTCTCATTTCCCGCGTGACAGTATATTTATTATGTATATATAAATACACACACTCACACACACGTATATATTTAAGAAAAACCTGTTATGCTTATACATTGCAAATATTATATATAATAATAATATACATTTTGGATGTGATTTATTGTTACAGCACTAATATACTGTATTCTATTATATTCTAAAGTTAAAAACCTTATATAAAAATATAGTTTATATAAATTTGTATAAAATAAAAGACCTTTTGTCTAAACGTTTGTCATTTTTAACTTACTAACTCTAGACCCCCTATATATAAATGTGCTGCTGGATGCTCATACTTTTATTTTTTTTTATTACACTGTCAATGTCACGACTCCACACATTGCATTTTCTAATTTAACATATGAAAGTGACTTACAGTACACTAATTATAGAGAAAAACTAAGGGTGGAGTGTTTTTCCTCAAGGACACAATGGTAACGAGGCAAGACTGTTATTTTCCAAATAACCCCTGAACGCTCCACCATCATCAGAATGAAGCGAAGCCAGAATCCTCTCAAGCACATGATGAAACTATCAGATACGTATGGAGGACTACAGACATGGTTTGCATCACTCAGAGCTGCCGGGAAAAACTAATGTGTTAGTAACTCTCAGAGGTCATGGATTAACTGTTTATCAGAAATACTTGTCATCTGCTTAACACCCAAATCCACTGAGGTCACCAACGCCAACAGAATTCATTCCCAGTGTTAATTCAGTATTATTTATATACATTTATAGTATTTTTTTATTATTATGAATTTTTCTTGAAATTTATTTCAAGACTTTCAGTATATATATATATATAGTAAATATAGTAATATTTAAATAAATCTTTATTTTATTTTGACTTAATTTTATTTCAGCTTTTAATTTATCAGTTTAGGGTGTAATTTTATTATGTACCTTTGCCTTTTTTTTCCCCCAAATTCATATTAATTTATTAAATTTTTTATTTATTTATCATTTTAATCGATATCATTTTAATAATTTAGTAATCTGCTTTAGTCTTTTTTTCTCAAATATTTATATTAATCTTTATGTTATTTTAACTTATTTTATTTAAATTTTAGTTTTAGTAATTTTATTATCTGTTTTTGTTATTTGCATGTTTTTTAAATATTTCTATTAATTTTTATTTTATGTATTTATTTCAGTAATTTTGTTATGCACCATAGTTATTCATTTTTAATTATACGTTTTTTTTTTATTGTTATATTAACTTGAATAATCTTTTTTCATATTTAATATTTTTATTCATCTTTATTTTAGTTTTATTTATCTAATTTTTATTTCAGTGTTTTAGTAAATTCAAGCAAATATTTAATTCTTATAGCATTTGTATTAGTCTTCATTTTTTATTTGTTTATTTCAGTTTTACTTCAACTTCAACTTTTTTTATATTAAATTTTTTTTATTTTTGTATTTTCAATAGTGATGAGAATCCCAAACAAGAGCTGTCATAAAGCTTTTTAACTTCAACAAGCCATTTCAGTGTTTAAGCATTGAAACTGAATGGATTAGATACGGTAAACAATGTGTGTGCTTATGATCTTCCCAGCCGTTTCAATGCAAATCAAGATGTTTTCATGGTCAATAGCGACTCACATCTTATCCGTCATTAATTGCATCATTGTAAATGTGGCTCTGTGAATGATTTTGTCAGGATTCTCTCTTTCGATCCCAGTCTTCACCCGCCCCCATTCCTCATTCCAGGAAGAGTGTCTTACAGGAAGGTCAGGGCCTGAGCCACGGATCTGCAGTGATTGAAATCTCCTCCAGCGCCCTCATAAATAACCCCACCGCGCTCAAATGGAGCCGGGAATGAGGAGAAACGGAGAGGGGAAAAAATACATCAGATCTTTTTGGAATAGAAGGACCAGAAAAAACGTTCTCAAAGAAACCTGCTAATGGGATACGGTCGAGAGGGGCGGAGTATGCAAATTAGTGTAGCTTTCCTTTAGAGTGTCTCTATTGTGTGAGGCGATGGAGAAATCTGCTCATTTAGAGAGAGTCATGTCTCTTCCACAGATGGACAATTAAAGCTGCCTGCTGGGAAAGAGGTCAGATCGGAGCGAGAGATTGAGGTGCTGGACACTGATTATGGTTACGAGACTCAAAACACCCAAATAACACTAGATTCTAAATGTCTGAAACTCAGCACTACTACGTTCCAGGAGGTTACCAGGGGGTTTCTTGCTGGTTGCTAGGATCTTTTGGTGGTTGTTAGGTTGATAGCTGGTCGCTAGGGTGTTGTTATGCAGTCACTAGCATGTTCTGATGGTTTCTAGTGTGTTGCTAGGTTCTAGGATAGCCTATCTGAGTGGTTTATAGAACGTTGCTATGCAGGTCATAGGATGTGCTGGAAGGATGCCAGGGGGTTGATCATAACCTTTTTCTAGTGCGTTGCTATGCAGTTGCTGGGGTGTTTTAGGTGATTGCTAGTGCATTGCTATGCGGTTGCTGGGGTGTTTTAGGTGATTGCAAGTGCGTTGCTATGCGGTTGCTGGGGCATTTTAGGTGATTGCTAGTGCGTTGCTATGCGGTTGCTGGGGCATTTCAGGTGATTGCTAGTGCATTGCTATGTGGTTGCTGGAGCGTTTTGGGTGATTGCTAGTGCGTTGCAATGCGGTTGCTGGGGCGTTCTGGTCAAAAGATGATAGTATCCAATGTGACTCAGGTTAGCTCAGGACCAGAAAGAAACACAATCAGGGGTGCGTTTCCCAAAAGCATGGTTAGCCTACTATGGTCGCAAGTTCCGTCGTTATCAGCATAGTTCAAAGATTCTGTGTTTCCCGAAAGCATAGTTTAAACGAACATTCGCAATCAACGTCACAAACGTACGTGGTTGGAACTACAGCTTTGGACCTGTGGTTAGAAGCATAGTTTCTTGTTAGTAAGATATATGGGATTTTATAAATATGCTCTTGGGCATAAGAAGCGAACTAACATTCATTACTATGTTTATCTTACATTCTGTCTAAATTTAAAATGCGTTTTAATTATGTATTTTTGCGCGTCCATTCTATATGCTGTTTTTGAAAAGTGTGCATGTGCATAAATGGCTAAATGAACACCGGAGTATGACGTAAGAGGGAACCCACGATGATTCAAAGATCAAATAAATCAAGACAGTGAACAAAAAGAATAAATTAGTCAATATGTGTCATGTTCAATATAGCAACATCTTGGAGATCTCTAATCAGTTAAATAGCAAGTTATTCCTCCACCACATGTGTGTGACGTCATTATCAATTGCCCTATGTTGTTGAACTAATGTGGTTCAAACGACGGAGATGCGGGATGTTCGGGAAACAGTCGTGAATAGCTAGTTCGTTTCCAAAACAATGCATCGCACTATGGTGGTTAATCAGCGAGTTACATCATTGTTCGGGAAAAGCACCCCAGACTTATTATTTCTCAACATGCCATCACTAAAAGCACTTCAGACACAAAAACAAAATCCTTCATCAGTTAAATCCATCATTTCAGCACTGTGAATCTGAAAGCAGAAGTGCATGCGAGAGATATTGGCTTCTGTCTGGCTCAGTAAGTAATAAAATGAGAATATTACTTTTGCTGCTCTTATCATATTTTGCTTTTATTACAGTTACAGTGACATCATTTCCATTGCAGCATCTAAGTACAGATTGCTCAAAGTGTGAGCGTAATGAAAGCCTTTATCGGTGACGTATGACGTACTAGCGGAGAGATTTCATTATCAGTGTTTGTTAATGTGACTTCTAGAGCTCATTGAATTCGAGAGAAACTAATGGCAAATGCAGTGTGTCGTCACGGCCAGCCCTTTAGAGCCCAAACCACAACAGACTGATAAATTAGCCCACGGCTACAGGTCCGAGAGGATAAACACAGACGCACATACAGACTAAGCTCACATACTAACATAATAACACTGGCTCTACATGGCCATGCTCTCTTTCTAATTACTGTTTTCAGGTCCATATAGGCTTAATTAAATAAATAAGCCACTTTAGGCCATGTTACACTGATTTTACCATGTTTTTTTTGTTTTTTTTGTTTTTTTTTGGGGGGGGGGGGGTAATAAACCATGGTAATATCACTGTAATGCAGAGCCTTAAGCAGCTTACAGCCTTCATATACTACAGTTATATGATAAAAGGAGTACATTTTCAACTTATGAAACAAAAATATACAGAACAAAAATAATTAAAATTTTTTTTTTATTATTATTGCTATACTATTACAGTTTTATTTATATATTGAGTTTTTGTATTTTCTGTTTTCATTTTAATTTAACTTTAATTACAATTTTAGTAATTTTGGAGTGTTTTTGTATACTGTATATATTTCCCAAATATCTATATAACTAATCTATAAAAAAAAGTTAGTTTTTTTCGATGTTATTTCATTACAATTAATGTTTATCTTAGTTAATTACAAGTAATAATAAAATAACAATAAAATGACTAATTAATAACTAAATAAACAAATAAAAAAATGATCATCAGTGCAAGTTATTCTAAAGAAAATAAGGATGTTTTTTAAAATCTGCTTGTCATCAATGTAATAACTTAAAAGCTTACCAAAAATACCTTTTTTGAACAATTTTTTAGAATAATCATGTAATGGGTACATTTTGGACAAAACGAAGATTTCCTTTCTTAGATCAATACTTGAGTTATGTTCGGAATAAAATGATAAATGTACTAGCTTACTTTTTTTATATTTACAATTACACATTTAGCAGATGCTTTCCACAGGGAAACAAAGGCAATTTTGTCGCAGATCCAACAATATTTGCAAAATTTTTTAAAGAGCAAGTGACCTGGTAAACATTATTCAATGATTGTCACATGACTTTTCACATTTCACATTCTTTCGCTGTGGGGTTCAGTTATTATGATGAAAATAAGATGTTTATCGTTGAATTTTGCAGACAGCATCTTAACTTTAAGCAGTCTAATCAAATAATGAGACAAAATAGATGTTAAATGTCATGGCTGTTACTAGAACCTCATTCCACACACTGGTAATAAAAGGTCAGGTTGAGCATATTTAACAAAAACAGATTGAAATCGAATTTAAATAAGCATCTTTTCAAATAAAATACCACCAGAAAGCGACTGCACCATAACACTGAGTTTGTTCCATGGGAGTGTGATTTTAAAAAAGGACTTCTGTGAACGTGACTCATCTCAAACCCCCACTGAGAACAATTTTTATCTTCACAGCACAAAATTTTCTCTGGAGTACATGTTGCAACCCTTTCTGAGCTCCCAAAACCTCTGAAAGAGAACAGAAACGCTTTCCAATCGGGCATATAGTCGAGAAAACAAGTGTTTATTACTGCTGCTCATACTTACAGTATTAAATGTCCTGCAGAGCGTCTGGTCCTTCCTCAAATCATGTGTGCATTTATTGATCAGATGCTCCATTTTCACCTGCGGTATGATAAAACGGGTGAAAAACCTACAGATGCACATTGAATAAGGAACCAAATCCACAGAGACCAGTAGAAATGGGTGGCATTAACTGATAGAGGTACAGAAATGGCAATTGACAAGCGTTTGTTGTAAGCGAGCATTCACCTCTTCAGTTATTCATGAAACACACGGCAGGATTCAGGGAACATGACATGTCACATCAGCACGCTACAATTACAGAAATACGATTTGCATTAAAAATTAACTACAGACAGGCTCGTCACAGGTTAATGGCATTCTGTTCACCACAAACCACTCGAATCACGACCGCTGCTGCTGCATTAATCATGAACTAGTCCTGCTCTGAACACACTCTAAACCAACTGGAAATGCTACCGTGGTATTTATTTTTGGCCCCGTAAGGGCCAAAACGCACTGTGAACACACTGGTCGAATATTATCGATCAAAAACTGCTCATCTACGCTCATCTTGGCTATATCAGCAATGGATTATTTGCACTTACACTAAGATTACTGGAGTATGTTTTAACAGAAAATACTATTTTAGTGTTTTTCCTTCAGAATTTGACATAATTCAATGTGTTGCTTGTGTTGTATATAGTAGGTTGTATTGTGCCAATACACTACACTTATGTCACATGACCTATTAAGTTTATCTCAACTCGAGTTCAGGTTCAAGCTGTCTCTCCTCAAAAAGTGTCCTTTCAAAATAAAAGGATAAAAAAAAAGAGAGGTTACTTTGCATTTTATTGAATTGTGTGTGTGTGTGTAAAACTTTCTTTTGCAGTCCAACATTTTGTAAAATAATTTATGTAATGGAAACATTTCGGACAGAAATTGGAAGATTTTCCAAGAAAAAAAAAGTTATTTTGTGAAAAATACAAACATAACACTTGCTATTTTTTTAAAGAGTAAGTAAAACGGTGAACATTATTCAACAATTGTCACATGACTTAATTACTTTTTATGTTCATTTTCACGGATTTCCACGGATTTTTTATAAGATTTTTGCGATGGAAAGTCACAAATTCACAGTCATAGTTATAAGAAAAGTTATTATTATAATACGTTTTAATCTTATAAAATCAAACAAAAAGGGAAAATGTTAAACGGCATTGCTTTAATTAATCATTTCATTCAAGTTTGCCCATTTTTATTAAAAATAAATAAATAAATAATACCTTTTAATCTCAGAAATTGTTTTTATTGTTTTATGTTGCATATGTAATATAATAATTGCAGTCCAGTCAAATAAATGCCCATGAAACACAAGCAGAACAAATTCCAGTGTAAATTATTTGTAAAAACATGACTTTTGAATGAAATCCTTTTTATAAATATGGATTTATCAGCAATGTATTGTGCTAATGATTTAAAAAATAATGTCAGCTGAGTCCAGAATAATATAACAGCTTAATGCAGTTAATTTGTAAACTAGATATGTAAAGATAGCACACAGTGAATCCTTAAATGTAAACCGCTTTAAAAGTATCTGATTAATTAATAAATGTAAATGTAAGTGCATTCTTGTATAAAGTATTTTATGTACTTTCAGAAAATGTAAAAAAGATTCAGCTGGGAGAACATCTAGCAACCTGTGTATTGCACACATCATGCATATTGGCGAAAGGCAGTATGCAATGACGCCATTTACTCAGTGTGCAGCTTTGGCATTCATTTAACACAAAATTACCTAATAGAGTTTTAAATGTATTATTCAAGATCCCTTTTCAAGAGCCATCCTGACAAGCACAAAGTGAACTTTCACCCAAACAAAAAGAGAGCATCTATCTCGTTGAGTTGAAACTGTAGGTCATTAACATTGGAGTCTGTGGCCCAGTGGCTCATGGAAATGGGTCTGTCCCGTGGAGCGCTGGCAGTACTGCGCAGACATGAGCTCATGCTAGTGCTGGGAGATACTACACCAATTACGCCTCTCGGTGGGGGAGGTTTATTTGCGGAGGCGTTTTTGGCTTAAAATAAGCTAAAGGGGTTGGAGGACCTCGCGGCACCCGGCGACACCCCGCCCCCCTCACGCTGAGCTCAGCCAATCACGACTGTGGAAATGTGCTGACATCACAGGCATGTGACGCCCCGGCCGTTAGTCGTGTTTGGGCTCCTGCAGCGAGTGTTACGTTCGCTCTATTTCAGGGCATTTAAGTTGTTAAACTTTTACTTCGAGGCAGTGTGTGGGTTCAATTTTTGTGCATAACTCAGCAGAACCTTGATTCAAATCATGAATACAACACCTTTACAATTCACTATAACAAAAAAACCCAAAACAAAACAAAAAAACCTCACATAGATCACCCTACAAACTGCATAGCAACCAACCACATAACAATTCCATCATGACCTCACAGAAACCATGGCTAGAACACCTGCAAAATAATGTACTAGAAAAAGCCCCACAAATATCACCATAGAAACTGCATAGCAACGTCTCTAGAACACTTTGTCAACCTAAAAGCAATTCAGTAGAAACCCCAAAGAGATCGCCACAGCAACCTCATAGCAACCACATACGGTTATGACTGTGTAGCGACCTCATAGCAACACCTACAACCCCAATTCCGTAAATGTTGGGGCGTTTTTAAAATTTGAATAAAATAAAAAACTAAAACACTTTTAGATCAAATGAGCCAATATTTTATTCACAATAGAAAAAATAGCAAAGGTTTAAACAGAAATTTTACACTTTTATCTACTAAATGTGATAAATTCAAATTTGCATGCATAATCACAGATGGATCTGAAAAGGCAAGTAACTTTAAAAAGATTCAGCTGGGAGAACATCTAGCAACTTATTAAATTGTAACATGATTAGCTATAAAAGGGATGTCTTAGAGAAGCAGTCTCTCATAGAAAGATGGGCAGAGGCTCTCCAATCTGTGTAAGAGTGCGCAAAAAAGATTGTGGAATACTTAAACAACATTTCCTCCACGTCAAACTTCAAAGGCTTTGCAAATCTCATCATATACAGTGCATAACATCATCAAAAGATTTAGAGAAACTGGAGAAATCTCTGTGCATAAGAGACAAGGCCAAAGCCACAGGCCTTCAGACGACTCTGCATCACTCATCAGCATGATTCTGTCATTGACATTACTTAATGGGCCCAGGAATACTTCCAGAAACCACTGTCAGTAAACATAATCCGCATGCCATCTGCAGATGCCAACTAAAGCTCTATCATGCAAAAAGGAAGCCATGTGTGAACATGGTCTAGAAGAATCTTCATGTCCTGTCGGCCAACTCTCATTTAAAATGGACTGTTTCAAAGTGGAAAAGTGTTCAATAGTCACACAAGTCCAAATTTGATATTCTTGTTTGGAAATCATGGACAGCATGGAGGGAGGGAGACTAAAGAGGTGCATACGCTATGGGCAGCTTGCATGTTCTGGAAGGCACTATGAATGTAGAAAGGTATATAAAGGTTTTAGAGCAACATATGCTCCCCTCCAGATGACGTCTATTTCAGGGAAGGAAGTGTATTTCAGCAAAACAATGCAAAACCACATACTTCAGCTATTACAACAGCATGGCTTCGTAATAGAAGAGTCTGGCGCTGAATTGGCCTGCAGTCCAATTTTTTCACTCATAGAGAACATTTTGCACATCTTTAAATGGAATACATCAAAGACGACCACAAATCCCCATCAGCACCTGGAAACCTACATCAGGCGAGAACTGGACCAAATTTCAACATCAAAAATTCCAGAAACTCATAACCTTGATGCCCAGACGTCTTCAAACTGTTTTGAAAAGAAGAGGAGATGCTGCATCATGGTAAACATACCCCTGTCCCACCTATTCTGAGACCTGTAGCAGGCATTCAATTTGAAATGAGTTCATTTTGTGCATACATTTGTAATACTTCTCAGTTTGAACATTTGTTATGCTATTTTTTTTTCTGTTGTGAATAAAACATTTGCTCATGTGATTTGAAATTCTTTTAGTCTTCATTTTATTCAAAAAATGTCCCAACATTTCCAGAATTTGGGTTGTAGAACAAAAAAAAAAAACCTTATAGATCACCATAGCAATTTCATACCAACCACATAGTGACTGCATAACAACCTCATAGAAAAACACCTTGAAACCTTGTCAACCTTAGACATGTAAAGACGCCCCATTCGACTGCTCCAAGCATGTAGACGCATCCACTATCTTTGAACGGTCAACTTGACATCTTTCACCATACTGTAGGTTCGCACAGAGCTGTTTAGCCGTTATTGTGGCATCTTTCAAATATTCAGTGATTGCTATGGTGAATGACATCAAGTTGAGCAGTACAAAATTGTGGACGGCTCCATGTTCCATGTTGTCAACTGCAAAATAATGCATTAAGGAAAACCCCACATAGATCACCCTGGCAACTGCATAGCAACCACATAACAACCTCATGGCAACCAAATTGTCACCTCATAGTGAGTAAAGTGAAGTGACTTGTGGCCAGGTATGGTGACCCATACTTGGAAACGTGCACACGCACAGCAGAGAGAAGTGAACAACCACGCACACACCCGGAGCAGTGGGCAGCCATTGCTGCGGTGCCCAGGGAGCAGTGGGGAACGGTGCCTTGCTCAAGGGTCTCACCTCAGTCGTGGTATTGAAGGTGGAGAGAGAGCTGGGAATTCACTCCCACCACCCACAATCCCTGCCAGACCTGGGACTCAAACCCGCAACCTTTGGGTTACAAATCCAACACCCTACCCATTAGGCAACGACTTCCCCCATAGCAGCCGCATGGTTTGTACTTACAAAGTTTGTAAACATTCAGAAAACCATTGCAACTGCATAGCAACACCCTGACAATCACTCTAGCATTGTGGCAGTTAGGGACGGGCAGTATACCAATGAAATGCAAAGAACAGCGCTATATGCACATGTTGTCTGTAATACTGTTTCTGAGCGTGATCTAAGCAGTGCACACAGTTTGCTCACATACAGTGTTTTGTTTGCTTGACTGGCCTTAAACGGTTAAATAAACATACTTATACTCAAGTATCTCAAGTATCCACAGTCATTTAGGTATTAAGTGAAAGCAAGCAGCTAAGAAAGAAAACGTGTAACAGTATACAGGATCTGGGCAGCTCTTAAAGTGACATCAGTCTAATATTCCTGCTGTCTTTCATTTATGTTAATCAAACTGCAAAATATAGAAAACGTCTCACTGCTCTTGACTAAATCACTTTTGTAACTTTAATAAGAAAAAATATATGCAATGTACACAGTGAGGATTATGCAATATTTTTGATTAATTTATACAGTGTATACAGCATTACTTATTAATTTATTGTAGTTTTTGTCCAATTGCTTGTAATTAGTCTCATATTCTTATTTCACTGCCTGTTTACTTATCTTGAGGTTTTCTCTTTTTTTAAAAAAGCAATGAGATTTTTTTTTTTTTAATTTTCTGTGATATTGACACTGGTGACAAGAACATTGGAAATTATTTGATAATCACAATTTTGATATAATCAAAACATGATTTATATTTTTAATAATGATTTTGTTTTTTAAGCAAAAATATTTAAACATACTTTAAATTAAATAAATAAATAAAAAAATTATTCAATTGTCTTACCTTTTAATCACAACCCTTACTAAACATCTACTAGTAAATATTTTGAAGAGTAAATAAACTTCTAAGATTTACTTTTGCTTCTTCAGTAATTTAATCTCATTTTCGGGAAGTTGAGTGGAAAGTAACACCATTTTGTGTTTAGAAAAACAACATTTAAACAAGAAAATAATTTAACCACATACTAATCTTGGCAAGAATATGACATATTATTGTGGAACTCATTGTACGAATCCCCAATTATATAATACAATGTGGCTTTTATGAATATTATAATAATAATAATGGCATTCCCTGCAAAGGGCACGAAGCTGAGTAAACGAGTGAATTATAGAGAAAGACACCGCACCAGTACAGCGAGCAGATCATTATGCAAGCGGCGAGAGAGAGAGAGAGAGACACACACAGACTGCAGTCGGCCGGTCTGGAGAGCCAGGCTGTGCTTCTGTTATTACGACCCTATTGAGAGGGAAGCTTTTAATCTAAGCAAACTGCCCATTGCACCATTATTAAGAGTGCGGCTCTAATGGGCCGGAATTAAATGATACAGACCTGTAGGAGAGGCTGCAGAGAGTGCGGCGTGATCTTTAGGAGTGACCGGAGTAAATCTGCCCCAGCTAGGTAAATGTAGAACATTAGAGTCCATTTATCCATCAGTGTTATTTACCAGGCGGCTGAATGCTGCTGTCATCATGTAACTGAGGTCTGTGTGTATCTCTGAACTGAAGCTTCTACTGGACTGCATCTGAACACAGCCATGCAGAGAAGGTTCTTCAAAAGATCTGGTCCTGAAAACCTCGAAAAAAAAAGCACCCAAGTCCTGGTGCTTCAAATGATACATGTCAAAATACAGATGACAACGATCCTTGATGAAATTTAAAAAACAAAACAAAAAAACAAACAAAAAAAGTATTATGCATGCCAGGCCAGTAGTTGGTGATGTCACTCTGTAAAAAAATTACACTGATCACACATGCCAACATTATCACAAATGTATTATTAGGAGATATTAACAATATCATTTAAACATACCCATCCCACCAAATCTGTCCCTAACACACCTCAACCCCCCAAAAAAGGCATTTAATTGGCTGTCTATTGCTAAGTATTTAGACGTAATACACACCGCAGAGGTTAAAGGTGCACTATCTAGTGGTTGAAATGGATACTTTTCATGCCGGTTGCCAGATTGAGGGTATGCATCAGGAAGGAGCAGAACTGACAATGGTACAAGGAGCCTTACACTCACTGGTTGCTACAGGTTTTACCGTGTTCTCATTTTACACTGTTGCCTTTTTCCCCCTTAGGTTAAAAATATCCCAGAATGCATTTTGATAGAGCAGACCCATGTTGGAGAGGAAAACTATGGGGGAAAAAAATTAATGGGATAGATTTTAAACCATTTGTGCTGGTTTTGTTTCACAGACCTGGCAACCCTGAGTGTAAGCTGATGAGTTGATTTATCGATGTTTTAATATGGCCATAGAGCTTTTTAGATGGATGCCAAGACTTTTAGGTCGGGTAGAATCTGCAATCTCTGAGCCAGTTAAGCTGGGTGCTAAGCACTCTCAAATGAAATCAGCAGCACCCTCAGTTAAAGCAGTAATAATGGCATTTTATTGCAGACTTTCCATTACGCGGTATGGTTTGCGCTTTGGAGACAGATTCTATTTCAATGTGTCTGGCAGAACTGAGCAATAGCCAAAGCACAGACATAGCTGCTGAACGCAACAGTCAATCAGAGGCATCTAAGAACCCACTCATCGCTCAAATCGCCAGCGTTTTTGCAAGTGTTGTGTTCAGTAAGAACTATATCTCATTACAACAAGCTGTAGGCACAGTGCATATAAACACAGAGACCTTCATTGATTAAAACACAACTTTGTGAGACCACAATGAACTAAGAGGTGTGACAGTTTTTTAGTGACTGTAAATAGAGCGCTCTTTGTGCAATAGCACTGGACAGCGCTAAAACATATATATAGCTTATGTATTAAGGTTAAAGCACCCTCACTAATTTAAGAAGCACCCTCAGGGATTTAATTCCGGAGCTGGGCCTGATTCCATGGCTGCAATCTGCAAAATATTTTGGGTAAATTGTCAGTGGGCAGAGTCACAACAAAAGAAAACAGACATTCTGACACGGAACAAACATTTAAAAAATAGAACAACTGGCTGCTGAAAATAACAGCATATGCTGGTTAGGTATGTTTTGAAGCTGAAATGCTGCTTTAAGGTTTAAGCTGGTTCGTTTGCTGGTTTAAACTGGTCCTTTGCTGGTTTATGCTGGTTTAAACTGGACCTTTGCTGGTTTATGCTGGTTTAAACTGTCCGTTTGCTGGTTCAAGCTGGTCTTTTGACGGTTTATGCTGGTTTAAGATGATCCTTTGCTGGTTTATGCCGGTTTAAGCTGGTCCTTTGCTGGTTTAAGCTGGCTCTTTGCTGGTTTATACAGTACTTGTCCGTTTGCTGGTTTAAGCTGGTCCTTTGACGGTCTATGCTGGTTAGAGATGGTCCTTTGCTGGTTTATGCTTGTCTGTTTGCTGATTTAAGCTGGTCCTTTGACGGTTTATGCTGGTTAAAGCTGGTCCTTTGCTGGTTTATGCTTGTCTGTTAGCTGATTTAAGCTGGTCCTTTGCTGGTTTATGCTGGTTAGAGATGGTCCTTTGCTGGTTAAAGCTGGTCCTTTGCTGGTTTAAGC
>JAUCMR010000038.1:926155-964369 GCA_032357425.1 Enteromius argenteus | reverse complement strand
ATTTAATTAATATTCTAAATACTGAATTACTTTATAGGCTATATATATATATATATATATATATATATATAAGTTATTGATAGATAGATAGATAGATAGATAGATAGATAGATAGATAGATAGATAGATAGATAGATGTTTTAGAGCCTGTAGAGCACTGCAGGATTCCCGCTGCAGGAGTTATTTTAGGACGCCGCGGGAGCTTCTGGTGACCCGGTGGCGCTCGGGAGGGTTTGGAGACGCCTCGGCACCGCGGTGATTGGCACAGACCCGGAGCCGAACAGCAGCTGCTGTCAGCCACATCATTATTGATGAGCACTTCAGAGTCACGAGCTTCGCTTTCACATTCTCACACCTCTGACTGACTCACATTCTCACCCCACTCGAGATTAAGACACGCAGAAGCACGCAGAGCGCGGAGGGAACCCGGAGTCTCCGACGCGCGAGTCCGGTAAGATGCGCGAAAGCACAAGCTGAAATTATTCAAGTGTTTATTGCATTTCATTTATGTCTTTTAAAATGTTCTAGAACTTATGATGTTACAACCACTTAACGCTGGTGGATAAATATAATTTGCGCGTTAAACTAACTTGAATTACGTCGCAAACATCTGACAAGATTAACCGTTGATGCGCATTTAACTCCAAATATCCAAAGATTCCAATGTTTGAAATTCAAACTTTTTTGTATGTGCATGAACTAGACATTCCTAAAGCGTCACGCACTATTGTTTGTTCAAGTAAATTGTGCTCAAGAAATACTAATTACCCAACTTTAACGTTTACTTGCTCCCTTGAAGTTTTCAGTCAAATGATTTTGGTACAGATATTCAATGCACTGTTTATTGCAGTTCTTCAGCCTTTCATTTACTTACTGAAGTTGAAACTCAAAGCTGAGTTTTGTAAATGACAGAAAATATTGTGCCAGTTGATATGAATGTCAACCAAGCTGTTGCTGAAAAATTCGAAACATGTTTACTAGTCTTCTTCTGCAGTTAGAGTTTGGTAATGTTCATGTTTTCTCACATGCTTTAGGTCATTGTCACATTCTAACAGTCTGTTTAACTCTAAATGAGCGAATGCTGGCAGTCACACCACTGTTGGCCAACTGAGTGACAGATAAAAAGTAAATTAAACTGTGATGCTATCTCACAAATGATATTTGGCACACAAATGTTTGCGCCAGTGATTTTGAGCTCTAGGAGGTACTGACAGGAGGAGTAAAAGTGTCCTGAAGTGAAGGGTCAAAAATAGCGGTGCTTTGACATGAGCAGCACAGGTGCTGAGAAACATCAGCTGAACTTCAGCTCACTCCTGGATCTGGAGCACTAGTTACAGCTAGGGCTTTTATTGCTTGAATGCTTCACCTGTTGTAGTAATGTTTACTGGCTTCTGGCTTGTGTTTTGAAGGTTTATACCTGCTTTTTTAAGATCTGCTGAGCATGTTAACACAGATTTGTCAGAACAAGGTTCATTTCTGGGGCAGAAATCTTCATCCTGAAAAGTTCCTGAAAAACAGTAATTCAGGGAGTGATAACAAAACGTTCTGTTCTGTTAACAAAACGTTGATATTTTGCTTTATAATTTAACATCTAATAATACAAAAAATGCACCATGCAATTGTGAAAACGTAAATGATGCAATGCAAAAAGTGAAGTGAATGGGTGCCGTCAGAATGAGAGTCCAAACAGCTGATTAAAACATATACATAACTTAACATATACAACATATACAAAACATAAAACATAACTTGTACTTAAAATGTCTTTTTGCTGTGAAATGTTTACAAAGGAAATGTAAGAACAACTTTTATATTGTTAGTAATATTTTAAGATGAATGTATATTGTTTCCTCTCTTAATCATTAATTGTATTGTTTCGATTATCCTTATATGTTTTGATCACAAAATTAAGCACTTAAATATCTTACTAAGTTATATTATTGGGAGATACAGAGTGACAACATCATTTTATGTAAGTTTCTACTATAGTGTCATAAAGATATTCTCATTATGTCATATAATGAGCCATAAAAGCCTGATGTATCAAATATGATATAAAAAAAAAAAACGCATGCAAAGTTTTTATATACACTAAAAATAAATCTTTAGAGAGTTTAAGGCACACCATATAGTACTATTTTTTAGAGTGTATCACTGTTAAGTTTCTGTTAAAAAAAAAGCTATTTTTCTGACTATTATTTCATATGTCGGGCTCTACAGGGTTAAAGTGCTCAAACGCTCCAGTGATTCTGGAATGAGAGTTTAAAGCTTCATTACGGTGGTTTGCTGTAGTCAATAAAACGAGAAAATGCCTTGTGTGTTTGTCTGAGGAGGCTTGTTTGTTTATGACATAGTGAAGGTACATTACACACTAATGTGTCTTCAGAGCCTCGTCTGCTTTCCCAGAGAGAGAGAGAGAGAGAGAGTGCTTCTGTCCGGATAATGACGATTGATTGCTCTTGTGAGCCTTCTTTTACTCATTTCACGTCAGCAAAATCTCTCACGTTTTTTCTCTCGCTTTCAGCTACGATCGGAACGCAATACTAGCCTCCTGCATACTGCACACCATGCTAAATACTATTTTTAAAAATACTGTTTCCAGGAGTACACATTATGTAACGATTTCAAACAGTAGTATACATGCTTTATTATCACACAATCACATCTCACTAAGTTTAATTTAGCAAATGGCATCCAGGTGGTGACTTCTTGAGAAAAAGAAGTGTGCTTAATTTTATTTAAAATAACCTTAAATGCTTGTCAGCAGTACACTATAATCATATTTCAAACTACATATTGAGATGTACTCAAAAAAGATATCAAAAACACTCTTAATATAAATTTAAAATCTAATGCATTATCAATTATTTTCAGTCAGTTGAAATTAATGACTGCAGGCTGAATTCAGGCTGAATTAAAGCCTGCTGTTATTAATGGGTGTTAAAATGCATGCAAAAGACTGTACAATATTCATATACACTGCAGAAATTCTGAACATGAGATTTTGAACATAGTCTCTTTGTCAAACAGGTGCCAGGTTGTGTGACTCGTAAAACAAAGAGGCAGCTAAACAAATACAAGCAACATACTCAAAAATGTAAAGACTCCAATAAAAACCAAAACAGGAACTTTATAGCCTGATGACAAAAGCTTTTAAAAAAAGCCTTCTAGTCCTTAAGAAAAAGCATCAATGTACTGCGTGACCCAAGAAACCAAAAAACTGAACTGTAGAACCAATAAAGAACTTTTAATAAGATGTTAAGAGCTTTTGAATCTCTGAAGAAATGCATGCAGTACACTACTGTTTAAAAGTGTTGGGTTGGTAAGGTAAGATTTAAAAACAAAAGGTCTTACTGAGGAAAGAGCTTGATCAGGAGGCCATTTTATCACATTCAAAATGTATCCTGATACTAAGAGGGTCCTGTGCTGGAAAGAAGAAGTGTAGAGGCACAAAAATGTCAGCAACATTTAGGCACAAATATCGATTTACTTGTAAACTGATTATTCATGTAATGCTTTGACAAGAAACCAAATTGCTTGATTTAGACAAACATCCCTAAATAGAAATTATATAAGGTGAGGAAACAGAACACAACACAACACCAACTCAAACGACAGTGTAGTGTATCGGCTTAAAGCAAGATGAGATGAGAAGGAAATAAAATGTTGCCCTCGAGGCTGTTAGATCTTCTGTAAATAAATGATACTGAGGCTTCATTATGTAACAGGATAAAATGAAATTTCGTTGTGATCACAGCTGAGCATTGATGCTGCTGTTTTTTGATGGCAGAAGATCGGATGTCTATTTTTTTTGTAATATTAATACATTATTCCACATGACTCTCTGATAGTTTATTATCTGCACTATCTGTGGAAATATTCTGTTTCAGTGTTGGTTTGAGAGTCAAGCATTCGGAAAAAAAAAAAAAAACATCCCAACACAGGCAGTGGTAATTACAACCATTTTCTGATTCTTAAGGCTGGTTTCTTGAAGCAGGGACATGCTAGATGACAAGGTCAGGAAATAGGAAGTGAAAAAAAAGATGAATTATGAAATGCATTAGGTCACACAGACTTGACGAAACCCAACACCCATATTTGTAAGTGTTTGCTGGAATAGGAATGTCTGCTGCTTAATTGATCTGTTGCTTAATGACTCTTCAGATAAAGATTTTCTATATTTATTCCTTGAACAAAAATCCACACAATATGGCCAGTTCAGATAGTATAGCATAACGGTCAACATAAATCAGTGAACATCATAAGCCCATAAAAAAATGAAAGCTTTTTTAATAGTCTCTCAGCAGTGTCAGGCTCAGAAAGATTAGAGTACTTAATAAAGTTTGTATTTCTATGCTTATATCATTACAGTTATTAGATTAGCAGCACATTAACCTCAAACTCTATGAAGCGCAGTTGAGCTTTTGCTATATATTTATAGCATATTTATAGGGATTTGATTAAAAATCGGCAGTGATGTTCTTTAGCAATAAACCAACTAGTTCTAAAACAAATCATAAAAAGACAAAACCAAACTTGATTTGAAGTAAATTGTGTTGGACATAATTTAACAATATATTTATGTTTTTATTTGTTGTGAATATATTAGGAGACATACATACATAACTCATTCATCATGATTGTTTGCCACAATATACTGAACAGTGATCCACCAATCAGAATTGTTACAGTATATATCAGTTTTCCTACAGAGAAAACAATACCTGTTCATGAGAGTGCAGCTCCTCAGCTGTTCTTTTCTTTATGTCTGCGGCTCAGCTGGTTGTTGTTGTGTTTGCAGCTGTAGAGCCAGCAGAGAGGATCATGGGATTGACACATGACATTAAAGGGTTACTCCACAAGAAAAGGAAAATTTGATCATTAATCACTTACCCTCATGTCGTTCCAAACCCATAAATGCTTTGTTTGTCTTCTGAAAACAATTTAAGATATTTTGGATGAAAACCGGGAGGCTTGTGACTGTCCCACTGACTGCCAAGAAATGACCACTATCAAGATCCAGAAAAGTATGAAAGAATAATCGTCAGAATAATCCATCTGCTCTCAGTGGTTCAATCTCAATGTTATGAAGTTATGAGAATACTTTTTGTACAGAAAGAAAACAAAACCCTGTAATATGCGTCTAAAAGACTCAAATGAGAGGTGAAAATTAACAACATAACGTCTCAAGTCTTATGATCAAACAAGAATTTGAGTGTCGAGGCAAATTATGAATGACAGAACTGATGTCATCATACAGGACAGTAATGAAATTGTCATGCAAACTGATAAGATTTGGACTAGAAATTAATCCGACAGCCTTTTAAGTTCCAGTTCAGCTCAGAATTTTCATGAAGGTAGCAATAGAATGCGGAACTGAAATTTGAAATGAATTGGAATTCCAAGAGACTGTTACTTTTAACAGGAAATGTGAAGCTGGTCAAGACAAAAGATTAAACAAATGCTTCTTTGAGCTGCAACTGAGTAAATTCCTCCTCATGTCATTCCAAATTCAGTTCCAGTTCAACATCCTGTAGGTTGAGGCTAATTCAATTTAAATTCACAGGCATTTTTTCTATTCTGAATCCTGAATCCACCCTGGCAAAGTGTTTTGAGTGTTGCTAAGCATTGCAAGTAACTGTTTTATATGAGGCTATATTGCAAAATGTAATTTATTTTAATTAATTAATTAATTTATTTCAAAACTAAACCTCAAAAGAGAACACCCGAAGCCCAGAGTGCCACACAAACACATGCGGATGTTGTAGCGGATCTCATTATGTGAAAAGGGGCCAAGCTAACCAGCTCAAGTAATCTCTGATAGACGAGTAGCTCCGCTCACCGTGAGTGAAAATAGCACACGTCTCTCAAACGAATGGCAGATGCGTAACTGTAACATTCCCGCCGTGTGTCGCATTACTGCATGTAATATTAACATCCCTGAGGATTATGATTTCAGATCCGTGCACTCATCAATGGTCAGGAATTACAGTGGTGTCTGTGATTAGCTCGCGCTGGGACCGATCATGCTGTTTATCATTCAAACACCCACTTTGAGCGTTACTCTGCACCTGCTGCATCAGATGACAAACAGCTGAATGACCCAGCTTCACAAAGGGCTTTGTCTTTCTCAACACCAAAAATGATTAGGATTTAGGAGTTAGTTCATCCAAAAATGAAAATAGGCATCATTCACTCACCCTCTTTCATTCTAAACCTGCGATTTTTCTTTTTCTGTAAAACACAAAAGATATTTAGCAGAATGTTCAAGCTTCTCTTATTCATACAAAAAAGCGAATAGAAAACATGGCTTGAACTAACCAAACTACCTTAAATTTACCATAAAAAGTCTTAAAAAAAAAAACTTCTTTATGATACTCAAGAAAAAAACACTTTTTTTGATTCAAATACCCTTTAAAATATAAATGTGTACTTATACACATCTACATAAACTTACAATGCATCTTTCCAAGGTAGTTAACCAAAACTAAAACCATAAAAAATACAATTTAACTGAAATAAAACATATCTATAAAACTTTTAAAAAACAAAAAAAAATTAATTTTCATTCAGTTTAACTTGATGTACTAAAATTATTTAAACTTATAATATTTATAATTTGTGAAAAATATAAATAATGAGTATAAATTTTACATAATGAGTAAAATACAAAAAAAATGACTAAAACTAAAAATATATCAATGAAAACTATTAATTAAACAGGCTATTTTGCTTCTGTATCTTTAAGGCATTTCTACTGTGTGCAAATTAGAACTGATAAGATTGTCTATATATATATATATATATATATATATATTATTTTATGTATTTATTATTATTTTTTCAAGTGAAATGAACAGTATAACTTGCATGTGGCACCACAACCATGAAGATATCTAAACATTCTTGGATCAAAATACATTTATAAAAAAAATTTTTTGTGTTGAACTGTTCTGGAAAAGTGTTGTAAACACAATTTAACCACCAATTTCTAGTTGTATCCTCTTTTGGAAGCACAAACAAAGTAGTTTCACTTTAACAACGACACACAGCATCTCCAGAACATGGCCCCCGCAGCAACACTACAGCGAGACTAATAGCTCCACCTTTTTTCTTAGCATGAACATTTGGGCGGTGTTTGAAAATAAACCCACTCTGTGATGTAGAAAAGTCGGGGCATGTTTAAACGAGTCGTTTTAGGGGGGTGTGGACAAGTCATAACTTTAATAAAGAATATCTCTTTGGTTTTGAAACTTTAATCTTTGCAACTTTAGGGATCTTGTCTATGCACAAGGAAAACCTGAAATCGCATCATATGACCCCTTTAAGAATATTTAGAGGTATGTACGGGAGAAAAAAATAGCGATCTGAAATTAATTAATTAATTAATTTTATTTAGCAGTTCGAATAGCCCATTTTTGCACTTTAGTTTGCACTGTGAATGTTATTGTACAAAAAAAAAAAAGTTTTTCAATTAATGGAAAAAAAAATAAAAAATCTAAAATCTTGTCTGTTATACGCTTTATGTAATCGCTGTCAAAAGTGAATGAACTGAAGTTCATGGTAGTAACGACTGAGCTTCTCGCTCTTACTCTGACGGATGATAGGTCTGGACTCCCCGGTTACAGCGGGACTAACTTTAGCGCTGTTGTCAATTCACTTTAGTTTACATTCTTACATAATGTGAATTTGTCACGGGGCCAAGGACAGTCACGGCAGCACTGACAAACCCGCCCCAGGCCGCCCGGCTCGCTCTGACCCGCGGATCAGCTTCCTGAGATGAGCTGTGGTATGTTCTCTCTCCCCGGAGGAGTCCGAGCTGTAGAGACAGAGAGGAGCAGCATCATTCATTGTTTTCTGTGTAAGGTCATGTCGAGGCGCGTGGGACCAGTGATCAGCTCTGAATGAGCTGCTGCTGTAAGCTGAACAGAGCTGATTTCTGTTGCTGTCCACAACACCAAAGCATCGAAATCATTCAACGCTGCTTTTTTAAAAAAGTCATGAAAGCCTTTAAAAGAACTTTTGTTGCCAATAGTAAAGAAAAGAACAAGGAAAAGCTTGACTATTGCAAAAACTGTATAAATGCACATACACTGATACACTTGTACGAAAATACAATCAAAATAATTACATTAATAATTCATAATATTCAATGAATATTGCATAAAATTGCAACATTACAAATTATTTAGAAAACCGTCAAGCCATTTTTAATGTGTTATTTTTACACTTTTTTAAATAAGCTGGACAAAGACTTTTTGGACTTTATCTTATATTACAGCTGTAAAAATTATGCTTACACTGTGAGTACAGAAAAATGTACTAAACATTTACTCACCCTCAGCGCTTCCAAGATATAGAAAAGTATGTTTCTTTAAAACAGATGTGGAGAAATGTAGCATCACATCTCTTGCTTACCAATGGATCCTCTGCAGTGAATGGGTGCCGTCAGAATGATCTGAACACAGATCACAGGCAGGAAACTATAGGGACATTTGGACATCAGAGAGTATGTTTAAACCAATGGTTTTAAAGGCCATCAAATATGTGGATGAGTTTTTTTTCATCATCACATTTGGAAAAATGTAGCATTGCATCACTTGCTCACCATTGGAGTGATTGGGTGCCGTCAGAATCCAAACAGCTGATAAAAACCACAATCCACAAGTGATCCACACCACTCCAGTCCATCAGTTAACACACTGTGCAGTCAAAAGCTGTGTGTTTGTAAGAAGCACATCTTTAAACCAGTGTTTCTGGCTAAAATATGTATCCTTAACTCACTATATTGCTGGTCTGGTCTGAATCAGGAGAAAAATATGAACAGATAAAGCGCTGTTAACAAGCCAAAATAGGTCTAAACAAACATGCTGGTGGATTTTGACATGAGAGGTGATAGACTTTTTTTTACTGAAGGAAGTGTTATTATGGAAAATGAACATTTAGCCAGAAGTGACAGTTTAAAGTTAAAAACGTCTTCATGTTTCATGCATTTCTTTTTTTACAAACATGCAGCTTTTGGCTTCTCTGGATGTTAACTAATGGACTGGAGTGGTGTGGATTATTATGATGTTTTTATCAGATGTTTGTACTCTCCTTCTGACGGCACCCATTCACTGCAGAGCATCCATTGCTGAGCAAGAGATGCAATTCTATATTTCTCCCAATCTCTTCCAGTAGAGAAACTAACTCATCTACATCTTGGATGGCTTGAGAGTGGGTAAACATTCAGCAAATTTTCATGTTAGGGACAACCATTGCTTTAAACACACTGTCTGATGTCCAGACCCTAGAGTTTCCTGTTTGTGATCTGCGTTCAAACTCCCTGTATCGGTTTAAACACACACACATACACACACACACATCTCTCTCATGGAGGGTTGGGTCAGTTTAATGACTGCTATCTTTAACTGCTATTTATCTAATGGATCTCTAGGGAACAGCAATTTTTCACTCAGCACGTAGAGAAATTACGAGCTGAACGCCTCTCTGTTTCCCTCTCTCTCTACCCGACTGACATTTGCATTTGTGCATGTAGTTTATAAAGCAAGACTTTTGTTTGTTAAATGACAAATTGTGTCTTTTTTGATAGATTTTTGCCTTATCAGCATTTCCCAAGTAAGCAAACCGTTGTTGTGTTTTCACTGCATGAGTAACTGAGAGTTACGTAACACTGTGGTTCCGCTTCTGTCCGCTCGTCTCGTGGGGTCTCGTCTATGTTCACGTCTGTGACCATGGTCAGCTGTTGTGAGGGGTCATGAAGGACATTTGTCGCTTTGCAGTTGTTAACTGTTTGTCTGCTTCCTGGAGAGTTTATGAGCTTGTAAGTCTCATGTTGAGTCACAGACTTACTGTTTTGGACATATATGCGTAGGTTTTTATTTGATCAAAATACAATTCCAAATAACTGTTTTCTATTATAATACACCGCAAATTGCAATATGCTCTAAACTGAATTATCCGCATCATTACACCAGTCTTCAGTGTCACATGATCCTTCAGAAATCACTCTAATTTTGGTGCTCAATGAAAAATACTTGAGGTTTTATCTTAGATATTGATATTTCATATCAATAGTTTTTTTTTTTTCTAAATAACTAAAGAATGAAAAGTTCTCCACTGAACACAAAACGTAAAGTACTGTAATAAATTGTAATAATGTGAAACAAGTTTTTGCTATATTTATTTATACTTATAAAATATCTATTTTTCAGTAAAATGCAATCAAATTGTAATTGTATTTTAAATAAATAAAGCTTAGAAGAGAAAAAAATGTGACAAGATGATACTAACATGTTTTTATAGACATTTTCTTTATAGAGAAATTTGATCCACGATATTAAAATCTGGTCCATCCACCAATTTCATAAGTACACGGAACTTGCTAGATAACGCTTACAATAGGTAATATTTCTTAACTATTTATTATGACCCTCTATAATTTCCTAATTTGCTGCTTATTAATAGTTAGTAAGGTAGTTGTTAAGTTTAGGTATTGATTAGGGATGAAGAATGAGGTCATGTAGAATAATTTAATTAGCACTAATAAATAGCTAATATTCTAGTAATATGCATGCTAATAAGCAACTGATAGGTGTAACTAAAATAAAGTGTTACCAATGTGGAATAACAGGGAGTCTCTCTTTCTTTCTCTGTACTGAGGACAGCCCACTTTCACACACACACGCACACACACACACACACACACACACACACAGGAGTCCTTCAGTGTTGGGTTTGGACTCGGACAGAATGGATGGATGTATTTCACACAGATCAGCTTCACTACATAAATCACTTACTTGCTTCAGAAGGGACTTCAGAGAGCGTGACATGGAGCTCTAGCTGGAGAAGCGCTGTCTTCTGTTCAGAATGGTACGGTAACTCTTACTGTCCTGTTTTCAGACCTTCTGCGCCTGTGCTTTAATGAACTGTCTTATTATAATGCAAATAGATCGTACCGTTCTGTAAAACAATGCTATACCATTTGTATTTTATAGAATCACTTTATGACATGTATAAAACTTTCTGAAGGAAATGTGACGAGAGAAAAGAGCAGCATGTCTGTAAATGGACAGTGAATCATGACACATGATGACATTCCTCTGAGGAAAGTCGAGCGTCCCGGTCCTGATTCATCAGATGCATGAATGTTCTTTGTTGCCTGACTGTCCTGTATTCCCTAACATGAAAATATATGCTCCGCAACACACTTAAGTTCCAATTTAGTAAATTAATGTTTAGTTGCTTTCTAAAAAGCTTATTCGATTGAGAACGAGTGTTCTGCTTTAAACACTTGTTTAGATCATGAAAGAAATTACATTTACTTCAAAGGCAAGTAGAGACTAAATTTCTTCCAATGTGAAAGATACAATTACATTACAAATTAAAATGTCAATGATTAAAAATAAAAATGTTAAACAATTACTTAATGCCATATATTATATATATGTATACTCTGTGATATGGCAAATCTATGTTTTTTTTCTTTTTTTTTATGTATCATCCACTATCACAAATATGTGATTGGTTAGACAGAAGTTTATCATTTAGTGTTAGAGGTTTTGTCATTAAAAAGCAAATCTTTGACCTTAAATATGCAATAACAGTTGAAACAGTGATGTTTGACCAGCAAACAGCACTAATATTACTAACTTTAATAAAAGCATTGGGACATTAATAACTAATAGGGAAACAAATTAACTTCAATGCAGAATCCAGAACCTCTCAAGACAACAGCATCTTTAAAATGATAAAGACACACATCTGACCTGAACGCTGTAAGTTGTGATCGAGCTAGCTTTGACATCTGTTGACCTTTTCCAGCTTCTGCCATCTACAGAACAAAATGGTTATATAAATGATTCAACTAATTCATAATTTTAGTGACACAAACTACAATAAATATCATTTGATGTAGGAATTGCTTTTTAGTTACTTGTGAAGTTTAGTAGCAATTTCTGAATGAAAATCCCTTCAAAGGCACTAAATTTAAAACCCTGGATTACACATGACATTTTGTTTCAAATGTGTTTTAAACAATTTTTTTTCTCCTGTGGTTTTAAAACAAATGTGATTTACACAATCTATGTCTGATTATTTTATCACTGTTTTACACGTGCAAGCCCTGAAAACCAATGCAAAGTTACAATATAAATGCAAATCTAACTGTTCTTGCTTCTTTCTGCAACTAAACTGTTTCAAATATGTTTTAAAACTAATTTAATGCTGTGCTTTAAAAACTATTGTGACAGGATAAGGATATGAATTAGAGAGTGTTGTTTATATTGAGCTGTGTATATGAGAGAGAAACTGGACACTAGAAACTCAAATCTCAACACAAACACACACACAGAGCGAACATCAGTGCTTTGTTTTGATGGATGGCCAATGAGGTCAGAGGAGATTCAGGGGTCGCGGCGAGTGCATTTCAGCGAGCCTCAAACGTGGCGTCGGTTTCTTGCTCCATATAAATGCGGATCAGTCAGAAATACACCGGACAGAACGGGATCCAGTATCACAGACGTGTCCACTCTCACATCACACACTTCAAGACTTCTGCCAGATTCACACATCATATGATATATTACTACAGGAAGATTTCGCTCTTTTTGGTTGTTTTGTTTAAAGAGATTATTGAAACACTGTTTAAACTGGAATGTGGCCTTACCAAGAGACATCCAAAAGTGTTCAAAATATCTCTGAATAGTCTGAATATCTTTCGTCACTCAATAAATCAAAAAACACTGCTAATAGAAAGGAAAAAATATATATTTTACCACATTTTATGAATAAAATGTTATATGTGCAAATGATATATGAACATGTCTTTAAAGATATGAATCGGAAGTGAAATCAACAGACACAAATAGATAAAGTATTAAAATAAACATTTAAATTGGATGTTTTCTTTCCACTGAAAAGAAGGTATGTGCTTTGTCTGTATATTGTTTTGCCTTAAAATAGCATGCACTGATGAATCGTTAATCGTTACTTCATGTTGTCTTTAAATGAGTTGTAGATGTAGCTTTTCTAGTTAAGTGAGAGCGAGATGTGTGTTTTTGATAAATTTGGCCCCCGTCATTCGGGCCCTTGTCCTTACATGGCTTGTGTAGCCCACTGGACAGTAGGAATGTCCATTAACCCTGCGGTCCGTCACTGCTGAACCAGCAGCGGCTAAATCCAGATCCACAGACTTAAGGGCCGGATTTGGGCCTGAGGGTCAAAGAAACTGAAAACTCCCCCTGGACCATCTCACAATCTCCCAGACCACACCTGTCTGTCTGTTACACTCACAACTTCAACTAAGTCTGAGCTGCACATTTTCTTTTGTAAAGCTGAAGTCCAGAACTTTTTTTTGGTTGAAAATGATCTAAAATCAATATTTGAGCTCATAACCAGCCAGTGTTTAAAACTGTCCTTTAGCCCGATTCACAACAGTAAGCTTATAATAATGTTTCTTAATTTGAGTGATGCGGCAAATTCTAGCATGCTGCTGTGTCATTACGTCACGTCTGTAAACAAAGATTGAGTCTAGGCAATTAGAGATTAGACTGTTTGAGAACAAAGTATAACAATAATACTAATTTGCAGGGTTTGATGTGATATGAGCTAACCGATCGTTCATTGTCAATTTCGCAAGTAACTGAAATAACAGGTTTTAAACAAAGATGGCGACAAAGAGGCAAGACTTACGGACTGCAGCTTTAACTAAAAACTGGGTGTATATTTCCTTAAGAACCAGAATCTAGGAGGAGATGCGTTTGTGTGAAGACATTTAATGTTAAAGGATTCTGTTCTTTTGAACTTTCCATTCATCAAAGAATTATGAATGATAAAATCTGACCATGGAGCATAAAACCAGTCATCAATAGCTGAGGTGTATTTGTAGCAGAATTTGTACAGATTTTTCTTTGATGACCAAAATCATCTGTATCATTGGTAAAAATCATGTAAAGATCAAGTCATATTTTGTAAATTTGTAAACATTATAACATTTTTGATATGCAATGCTAAGAACTTAATTTGTACAGTTTTAAAGGTGATTTTCTCAATATGTAGATTTTTTGCACCCTCAGATTCCAGATTTTCATATACTTGTAGAATACTTGTATCCCGGCCAAATATTGTCCTATCATAACAAATCATACATCAATGAAAAGCTTATTGAGCTCTCAGATGTATAAATCTCAATTTTAAAAAACAATTTACCCCTTATGACCCTTTTGTTGCCAACCCCAAACATTTAAGCATTAATGTAAAAAAATGTAAAGAATTTTATTAAATAAACTTATAAGATACTATAAATATTATAATATTTTACGTTACTCTGTATAATTTTCACGAGCTGCAACTGTATGTTTTTACAGAATCCCGAGTCCCTGGACTCATCGATCCAGAGCTGTCTGTCTGTCCTCTACCCACCGTTTGAGGTCACAGCCTCTACTGTCCTCAGCCAGCTCTTCCAGGTCATTGAGGGTCGTTACCACGGAGACGCCCTTCAGTGTCTGACCGACTTTCTCGTCCCTGCCAGGCACCTTCTGGAGAGCGTGCAGCAGGCGGCCTGTGTGAGTGTGGGAAAAATCATACATAAATGACCTCAGAAATCATTCCAGTCAAACTAGCAGTGAGCGACTAGTGAAGGAAAACGTGTGTTTAAAATCATACATGGCCTAAAATGTATGTGTGTTTCTTTAGTTATGTGCCCTTTTGACCTTCTGAAATGTGAATTTGAATTGTGAAGTTTTTAGCCCATCACGGTGCCATTTTTATCTTAAATTATGTATTTGTTTAATAAAATTCTGTGATGGAAAAGATTTTTTTGATATTTTACATAATAAAATTAAATGGCAAACTCTTGCAATGGCTGATTTTATAGTTATATAATATGTTATAAAAATATTTTGATATTGTCTGTATAATTTACCAAATTGTCAGCCTAATATGTGATGATAATGATACATAATAAAATGTCAAACTCTTCTTAGGGTTGATTTCATAGCTATCTATTATAATTAATTATGATTAATATGTTGACATTTTCAGCATAATTTACCAAAATGTCAGCTCATTCTTTGATGAAAAGGAGCTTTTTGGACATTTTAAACAACATAAAATAGCGAACTCTTCTAGGGCTGATTTCATAGCCATCATGTTATCTATTACAAATACAATTTAATAATACACTTCCTGCATAATTTACAAAAAAAAAAAAAAAAGTGATGGAAAAGATCACTTTAGACATTTTAATAATAAAAAATTGAAATGGCAAGCTACTGCCAGAGCTGCAAAGCAGCATTTCATGCATTACAAATACTTTGACATTTTCTGCGTAATCTACCAAATGTTCAGGTCATCCTGTTTTGGAAAATATCTTTTTTTGACATTTTAAATAAAATAATATGTTGACATTTTCAGCATAATTTACAACATTTTCAGCTTGATTAGAAGAGTTAATTAATACAAATATATTGTTCATAACTGATATTTACCATTAGGCACAGTAAAAAAAAAAAAAATTAAACAAATCCAAAGATTTTTAAATGTGAGCATCATGGGGGAAAATCAACCGAAGACAAAGGTGCCTAAAGTTGAGTAAACACCATTCAACTTTCTCTTATACATTCATATTACAGTATGTTCACAGAAAAACAAGCAACACTTTGAAACAGACATTAATGTCTGAAAATAATCAGTAGCAGATTGTCTTGAGCAGCAGTGTCATACAGTCTGAGCTCAGCTGATCTGAGAAGACTGCAGTATATGTCTTTCAGACGCATCAACTTTGAGGAGTCATTGAGATAAGTGCTCCAGACGGCCGTCTGACATTCATACAGACCGCAGAATCTGAGGTCAATTAATGAGTGACTGAAGCAGTCGGCTGAGTGAAGTTCATCTGCTCAGAGCAGTGATTACAGCACATCAAGAGCATTGCTCCATGATATTCATTAAATAAGCTCTTAAAACCCTTTATCTTCCACAGATACTCATCTGAACCACTTCCACATGCTGCTCTTCTTTAATTTCACGTCATAATCACCATCTATATTAATAAAAGAAGAACAATCTTAATATAATCAAGTAATTATATCATTCATGGTGGTCAGTGTTTCACACTGGAATGTGCATTCTGGGAAATAAAGTTTTCTTCCACCCTGGACCACCAAAATTAACTTATTTAATATGACATGTACAATTTAAAATCAATCTATCTATCTATCTATCTATCTATCTATCTATCTATCTATCTATCTATCTGTCTGTCTATGTCATCCATCCATCCATGCATCCATCTAAACTTAAAGGCTAACAAAGGTATAACAAAATATAGGTTTTTTTCAAGATGTTTTTGAACACGTTTTTCATATTTAAATGTAAATGTAACATTCCAATTGGAATCTAAAAGGGATTTTCAACTGAGTTATAACTGTGTGTCCCAAACAGGCCCCGTACTCTCAGAGGGTGTTCAGGTTTTCCGGGTGGCCTTTGTGTTTACAAGATCGCATCGTGATCCAGCTCGCTCCCGTTAACCCTTTGCTGCTCAAACCAGGAGACTTTTTCCTGCAGATTGTGCCGTTTGGAAACCAGGCGGCCCGTATAGTGGTCCAGAGCCTTTTAGAAGTGGAGGAGGATCGTGAGCTGGAGGAAACCCCAATACCTGAGACCTCGTACCAGGGAATCTTCACTGAAGCCTGGCTTCAGGAACTCAACAAGGGGAGACATGGAAGGCCTCTGGCTCACTGCGTCCTCAAAACCCAGCAGGACGTAGTCAAGGTTCCCTGGGAAGAGGTGGCCAATCCTGAATTTGAAGACGATCGGAGGATGGCCTCCTTGTCTACGACAAACCAACAAGAGTCTTTGAGTTCATGCCATCCTTATACGCCTAACCCCTCTAGTTTCTCAGTCGAGACAAGGATTCGTCCTGCACGAGATGGTATAGCAGTGTCCTTGCGTTTGGTAGACAACAGCAGTAGCTCCAGACACGCTGAAATGGATCCAGCTCAGTCTGGGATGCGTCCGGTGGGATGGGTGTCTCCAAACACATGGGACAGCAGAAGTCTGGTTAGCAATTGCAAAGATCTAATGGACCTTACCAAAGAAACCCAAGGATACTCACAGGCTTGGGCTCAGACTCATGATCCTCTGTTGAGGTCCAACAGTGCTAGCCGGGAACGTACGGCTTGTGTTCGTACCGTGAGATTCGCAGAGGAACCCTGCACACCATGCATGCGGAGGAAACACGGACAAAAAGCTCAAAAATGTCGATACGCGGAAGCACAGGAGAAACCTATTAAACCCAAAGAAAGATCTGAGCATCCGAGTATCCTTCACAGACCTGCTCAGGAAAATCCAGCTTGCTGCAGCTCCTCAGAAACAGGTCCTTTAGGTAGTTACTCCAGTAAGAATCAAACACAGAACATCTCTCAGGACAAGATACACTGTTTTTCTCCAGCTGTGGTTGGGACTTCTGAGAAGTGCCACATTGTTGTCCAAGGACAGACAAATGAGGCGGACAGAAGCAGCTACTTCGAAATGATTCCCAGGCTGCATGTGGTTCCAGGGAAGAAGAGCACTGCTTTTGGACTTGTGTCTCCAAAGATGCACAGAAGACGACTACCAACTCAAGGTTTGAATCATTTTGAATCTATCTATCTAAACCCACCCAGCAACACACCCACCAACCTATCTATAGCCGCTTTTCCACTATCGTGCCGAATGGTTCTCTTTGCAGAACTGTTCCATTCCACGCCGATCCAAGCCGGCTGGTACGGTTCTGGTTTTCCACTGCGGGGCTGATAACGGATCTCTTTGGAATGGAATTCAAACGTGTCAGTCGTTGCTGTGGTAACACAAATGTGTACATATGATATGAGGTGTAAATAACCACTGCGTTATGAAGGATGAACCGAAATCTCTTTACATTTTATTACTAATTTGTGTTTACATTGCTAAAATAGTGCGCTTAGCAAGCTATGGAAAAGCTAGTAGCCAGGGAACAGACAAATGACAGATCCTGATTGGCGACGTCACGCAGATGCACTTTATTAGCACGGTTCAGCACGGTTGTGTAAACTGTGCAGAGAAGTCTGGGCAAAGAACGGTTTGTAATTGTGGTGCGGCGTACCAGGCTCATGTGGAAACACAACTGGAACCGTACCTGACAGTTCTTAGAACCGTTCAGCCCGGCAGTGGAAAAGCGGCTTATGTATCTTTAAATCCATTCTATATTTATCTGTCCATTATATTTCTATCTTTCATCCATCTATCATCCATAAACCCAACCACCCACCCATCCATCCATCTATCTATCCTTCCTCATCCATCAATCCAATATTGATCTGTCTTTCCAAGCATCCATCCATCCATATTTCATCCATCATCTATCTTTCATCCATCCATCTTTCAAACATCCTCTATCTCTCTACCCATTCAACCTATATCTGTCTTTCCATCCATCCATCCTACATCCATTATCTCTTATCTCTTTCCATCCACCCATCCACATACCTGAGAATTATTTTTTTCCATCCATCCATCCATCCATCCATCCATCATGTCCATCAATCCTATCTATTCATCTTTACATCAATCCAGTATCATTCTATCTTTCCAGGCAGGCATCCATCCAGGCATCCATCTAGGCATCCATCCATCAATTCTATATTTATCTTTCCATCTTTCATCCATAATCCATCTTTCCATCCTCCTATATCTGCATTTCCATCCATACTTTTCCATCCATCCTATCTTTACATTCATTCATTCATCCTATATTTTTCTGTTTTTCCATCCATCCATTTAAATCCGTCCATTCCACTGTATATCCATCTATGTTTACATACATTCATCAATTCTACATCTATCTTTACAGTCATCCAGACACTTTTCAAGAGACTAGCCTAAGAAAAACCAAGGAAAAGATCAATGTTTGATCAAATATGTTTACTATGTTTTATTTACAGTCAAGTCCTTATGATCTAATGAATCTTATTAGAAGCAAAGCAACATCTTTGATCATGTTTTAATGCATGCATTCCTTTGAAGATCTCTCTCAGGACTCAAAAGCTCTGTCCCCTCCTGTTACTGGACCACTGATAAATCTGTCAGACTCATTAGCACAAGCTGAAACAGAGAGACCACCATCCAGATCATCCACACCTCCTGCACTTACAGCTGATGGACTCTTTCACTCAGGAATGATGTGTCTTACAGGTAAAAACAATAACAACAACAACAACACAGATAAACCATTTCTGAAAGTAATATTACATATATTTTTATGTGGTGTTCTATCATTTGGTAAAAGGATAGAACACAAAATAAAATGTTCTAGCAAAATAAAATGTTCTAGCTGATCTAACTATATATTAAGTGTATTATTCATAATTTTTTAAAATAATAAATATAAAATTACATTTAAATTTGAAATATATTTAAATGTATATTTTAATTTTAAAATTATATGATATAATGTATAAAATATAGTTTAACATTATTTAAAATTCTTATTATATTATATTATTATTATATTATTATTATTAAATTATTATATATATATTATTCTGAATTATTCATTTAAATGTTGATAAATACATTAAAATGTATATACTTGAAATTATATATTTAAAATTTAAATATGTGTAAATTTTATATATATAAATAAAATAACATTCGTTATATTTTGTGTTGGGGCCAGTGAGAATATTATATTGGCCAAACCAAGCATGCAGAAATAAATTGTAATTGATGAGCAATGAAAACTACAGAATAAAAACCCCATGAATAACACCCCTTTCTTCTCCAATAATAGGTTTTTGGAACGAGTCCTTGTTGTGATTTCTATTGAAATTCAATGCTCATATGTGACCCTGGACCACAAAACAAGTCATAAGGGTCCATGTTTTTTAAATTGAAAAGCTGAATAAATAAGCTTTCCACTGATGTATAGTTTTTGTTAGGATGGGTCAGTATTAGGCTGAGATACAACTATTTTAAAGTCTGGAATTTGAGGGTGCAAAAAAAGAAAATATTGAGAAAATCATCTTTAAAGTTGTCCAAATTAAGTTCTTAGCAATAAGTTTTTATATAATTACAGTAGGAAATTTACAAAATATCTTCATTGAACATGATCGTTACTTAATATCCTAATGATTTTCGGCATAAAAGAAAAATCAATAATTTTGACCCATGCAATGTATTTTTGGCTATTGCTACAAATATACCTGTGCTGCCTATGCTTTGTGCTCCAGGGTCATGTATACTGTACAAGGCAAGTGAAAACAGATGATCCCAGACTGCAGTAATGAAAGCATTTAGCACTTACAGGACAGCTCTGTGTTTTTCATGGTCTAATTTCCGTCTGCCCTCATCTGCCTCCTGCAGGGGGTCAAGACCGGTCAGGCCGAGCAGTTGTAGAGATTTATGGAGATCATCAGGTTTGGGCTTCTGCCACCATTTCAAGCCAGGAGATCTGCAAACTCCTGCTGTACTTTCACACCATCACCAGGTACAACATCTGCCCTGCAAACACACAATAGATGTTCACTGCTGAAAGACTGATGGAGGTTATCTTTAGGAAAGAGAAAGATCTAGGAATGACGGTGGTGTTTGACGCACGAAAGAAGCCGCCACATCCAGAGATCGCCAAAGCTCTCTTTGTGCTCCAGGTGTGTGTGTGTGTATGTCTGGGTTAAAAGTGCAGCTTGAAAACCTCTTTAGGTACTAAATCTTGAGCGTTTGTCCACAGGAACTCGATGCTCATGCTGTTCACTGGGTTCTGCTGCTGCTGAATAAGGACAGCAACCACAGTCATGAGAAAAGACCCGGCGTTACGGTCAGGAGAGCATTTTCTTTTTATAATTGGACACATACACCTGGCTTTAGTGGTTTTCTTTATAAAGTTGGTGTGCACGTGTATTTGTAACTGACTTTGATCTTCTCAACCCTCTGCAGATGGAAACTGTGACGTCACTTAAGGCTCTTTATAAAATAGTGGATGTCAGTCAGCTGACTGCGGCTCTGCACGGATCCTTCCAGTACAATCACTGTGACTGGCTACAGATCCATCAGGTACATAATTGAGCAAGAAATCTGATCACTACCAGTATTTTTGTATATAATAATAATAATAATAATAATAATAATAATAATTATTATTATTATTATTATTATTTTATATTTATACCATATTATACTGTTATATTTGAAAATAATTTTGTAAAATGTAATAATAATTACATTACATTATACATTATACATTTTACTATACAAGTATTATTATAATTTTTTTTATAAATATTACTTTATATTATCAATTATATTACATTATATACTTAATTATATTATTGTATTCAATTATACACACTCTCAGAAATAAAGGGACAAAAGCTGTAACTGGGGCAGTACCTTTTCAATCTGTACATTTTTGTACCTATTAGGTTCAAATATGTACACTTTAAGTATTAATATGTTCCTTTTGGGTACCAAAATGGACCTTTTAGTTACAAACATGTACCTTTTGAAAAGGTACCACCCCAGAGACAGCTCGTGTACCTTTATTTCTGAGAGTGCAAGATTATAATTGATCATACTATATATTTAAAAATATATGCTATATTTAATAAAACAATGTTAATTGTTAGGATGGAGTTCCTCGTTGCTCCTGCGGAGGGCACTCCATCCACCACAACCTTGGACTTCATATCCCATCATGCATTACTCACTCACACCTGTTTGTCATTTGCACACACTCATCAGCAGCTGTTCCTCGTCACCACACCCCTTCCTACCTGCATTTAAGCCAGAACCTAACACCCACATGTCGCGAGGTCTTGAATTTCCTTAGTGTTTCAATTCTGTGCGTTTATTCCTGTCTTGATTCTTCTGTGTGTGATTGTTGGACTGTTCATCTGTTTATTGATTGTTTGCTGCCTGCCCCGATCTCTGCCTGGATATTCGACTCTGATTTAGCCTGTCTCCGTTGCTTCTGTCTGCCGTTGATCATCTCTGCCTGTATGAATATGAATTATAATGAAAGCTTGCACTTGGATCCGCCCTTGTCTGTCCTAATCATACCATTAATATGTTTAATATTTTATATTTTATATATATATATTCAATCTACAACGTTAAAATATTTAAAAATAAATTCTTAGAAAAATGTGTATCCCTAAATCTTGTGTTAACTCTGTTACCAAACCATATTTTCCCTTTAAATTGGTGGAATTATCTCTCAGAATTGTGTGAGTTACAGGAAATTATGTCACTTTCACTTCCTGATAAGATCAGACTGAAAAGTATCTGTGCTCTCTCCGAGAAAAATAATTTAATCTAAAAAGGAAAACCGATTTTATTACTGATCTCACATTGAGTTATTTAAAGGTCTTTTAATCATGTTTTCATTAGTGTCATGTGTTCTCAGCATTTACGCCAGCAAGTTAACTTGGTAACAGAGTTTGGCGGTAACAGACTTCGGACACCAAATGTACCCGCAATTATAGAATCATCCATATACTTTAAATATATGTTGTTATTATATTTATATATTTAATAATATTTCATTACATTAAACATTTTACTATTACATATTTTTTATGTTACAGAAGCTGTATCCATTTGTGTCAGATCTTCAGGAGGCATCCGCTCTGTTATCAGGAGCCATAAAGAAACTGGAAGGTGTTCACAAGATCGACACAGTGCAGGTAATTAAAAAATTTTTCTCTGCTCTGGTCTTAAACCAACCTCTAATCAAAATTATTTATAAATAAAAACATGCTGTTCGTACGTAAAGATGATGCACAGACTTCTATGAATATGTAAAGGAATGACTGTGTGTGAATCAGGATGTGCAGCAGTGCATCGAGGAGCAGGGAGCTTTAATGAAGGATGTGCTGGAAGATGCACAATTGGTCGGATTGCAAAGGGGAGGCGGAGCCATGCTGGCAAGGCTGAGGCGGGAAACTGAAGTGAGGTCACCAGACTGTGAACAGAGCCGGTAAACACACACACATAAACACACTCTGCTGATCTTACAGATAATACTGAAGAGACAGATGCAGTGAATCATCTGTTTTCCTGCAGTGAGGTGATCGACACCGTCACACATCTGTACAACTCCATGGAGGAGCAGGTGCACATCCTGGCCAGGAAGTCCAACATGTCCCTGCAGCACCTGGACTTCCTGTTACAGCTCAGAGAAATGGAATCCAGGTTTGCAAAGGTACAGTCACAGAGCTGTGAACACAATACAAATCAAAGTTTAAAACTAGTATTATTACGGAACTCTCTTCTGCTCACCAAGCCTGCATTTATTTAACCAAAAATACAGTTAAAACAGGAATATTGTGAAATATTATTAAAATTTAAAGTAGCTTTTTCTATGTTAACATTTTATAAAATTGATTTCTGTGATCAAAGCTGAATTTTCAGCATCATTAAGCCAGTCTTTAGTGTCACATGATACTTTAGAAATCATTCTATGCTGATTTGCTGCTCAATAAACATTTGAAAAATAGATAACCTTGATGCATGTTATTTTGGGATTCTTTGAAAAATAGAAACTTGAAAAGAACAGTATTTATATATAGTATATATGTACACTGTAAAAAAAAAAAAGACCTTGATTTTAATGGTAAAAACCTGTTAAATGGTTAAACTTGCTGTAAAATTTACAAGGAAAAAACTTAACCTGACATTCCCACAATTCCCTGCATTGCATTTCAAATTTAGTTTGAATTTGATGTTTTTTCTTTGATATAACTGTGTCGAATTCCAGCAACCACAGCGTAAATGTTATGGATTTTTCCTATATTATATTTAACATCTTTTGTAAAGCTGCTTTGCAATTATTTGTGTGTTTAAAAGTGCTATACAAATAAACTTTAATTGAATTTAATATTTCCGGACACTTTTAATCAACGTATTACCACATTACTGTATTACAGTATATATTTATCATTTTAGAAATATCCATATATTATTATTATTATTATATTTGAATTCATATGATTTATAAATAATTAAAAAAACATATATTATATTTAAAGGCATAATATTATATTCAATTTAATTATCTTTAAAAATGGCATTGGAGTATTTATTATTATATAATATTACAGTTTATATATATATATATACACATAAAGATTACTATTGTTGCTTATTTTTCTTTCCAACATTACAAATGTCTTTACTGTCTTAAGTGAGTCTTTGCTGAAAAAAAAGCATTTCTAACAACAACAATCTGAGCCCAGACTTTTAAACCCTGGTGTACACTGGTCTTGAGTTAAGCGTATCTCTCTGTAGATCAAGGACTGGTTTGACACAGAAGGAGAAACGCGGCTCCTGCAGGCTGAGTCTGTGGAGGACTGCAGTGAACGAATCCAGCAAACGCTACAGGGTTTCAAAGCTTTTCTCTCCGAGGCAAATGTAAGTCAAAGTGAAGAAAATTTATGGTGTGCCACTACAACATGATTGGCTTCAAAAATGTAAAGATTAAACCTCAAATTTGGCATCAAAATCAATAAGTGGCAAACAATCTGTAGTGTTCAACCTTGTGCTAAATGTTTTCTTGGATCATGTCAGGAGCGAAAGCACCAGGCGATGATGCTGGTGTCAGATGCGGAGAGCGTCCAGGAGCCAAACTATCCCGAGACGGAGGTGTTTCACAGGATGGTGTCTGTGTTTAAATCCAGTCTAACTGACTTTGTGTTGCGAGCCGAGCGCTGCTGTGAAGAGCTGAGCATGATGGTCTACATCTGCCACTTCTGTGAGAGGGTATGGCTTATACTTTAGGGGTCAGGAACTAAAAACGTTAGGATCTGACGTTGGGATCCAAAGGAAGGCAACACAAGAACTGTTTTTCTGTCTTCTGTGCAGGCGGTACTTATCCACACTATTACATCATAGAGTAGAACATTCCACAAACTTTTGGCCTGGCTTTAACATAAGCTAACAACAGTTCTGAAACTTACAGGATGTTTTTATTCTACAATGACCTCTTATATGTCAAAAGATCAACAGAATTTTGGTTTCTCAATTCATGACCCCTGTATACACCAATTCAGAACATTCTAATAACTTATGATAAATGAGTGATTATTGACACCCTCTAACTCAGGATGTAATCCAAAACCCCACTGAGATTTTACATACAATCATTCTTATGAGACTCGCAGGCAAAGAAATACAGCTGTTCAGTATTAATGTGAATTTGATAGTTGAAATTCAAACGGTTTCAAAGAGTACTAAGTGTTTCTAAAATATGTAAAAAAAAAAAATAAATAAAAAAAAGTATGCACAAATTAATCTGTACTTAACATTTTAAGAGATCTGAATGATTCTCCACAATCTGAATGACACTATAGTCTCCTAATTTAGTCAAACACTGGGAATATAAATCATGAAATCATGCTGCCACCTAGTGGAGTGTCATGCTATAACTAGTCAATAATGCATACATTTGCCTTCCTTTAATAATTACATTTGGTCTTTTTCAAGAGAAATCATGGTATTTTTCATCTGTGTTTAATTTATGACCTTTTTTTTATACTAGACAGAACATGGCTCTCAGATTTTAAATTCAACTTAAATTGTTTTGTCGAAAGACAAAAAAATAAATACTTTTATATTTTGTTGAAATTAGTTCCATGATATCTTTAAGAAAATTAACCATGGTTTTATTATGGGAAAGGTGTAGTAACCACAGGATATTTATTACCATTCGCATAACCACAGTTTCTCTACAAATGGTTAGTGTAGTTAAATCATTGTTTATTTGTGGTCACCATGGTTTAACTATAGTAGCCTTTTTTGTGTTTTTTTTTTTTTAGTAAAATGGTTAATTTTCATAAGGGAAGTGTTGACATTACGCTGCTTTTTTAAAATTATGAGGTTCTGTCTGCATTCTGAGCAGTTTAGAGATATTGAACTTCAAAGTTTTTTAGTTACATAGACTTCCGTAGATGGAACCTTTTTTTTTTTTTTTCAAAAGGTCCAAGAATTGGGAAACACAGTTTTGTTAACATAATCCTCTCTATGTATGAACGATACATAATAATATAATAATAATTGTTCTCAGGCATCAGCTGTGGCCAGCGACTGCAGTCGGTTTTTGGAGCAGGAGCAGTACTGCAGTTCTCCAGACGAGGAGTGTTGGACACATCTTCACACTTACCTGCATAGATTAGACGAGTTTTCTCCTGAGCACTTCCAGGACGTGAGAGCACAGGCCTGTTCCAGCTCCAGAGCTCTGCAGGTGTGGGACGCCGCCTGGATCCACTGCCAGGAGGTCCGGAGACAGCTGGAGGAGAGACTGGGGCTTCTGGGAGGAGCTCAAACCACCGCTGGACCTCACTCTGACTGGCCCGAGGTCATTCCAGGTCAGGACTCAGAAGTCTGTACAAGACAGGACTGTGTTATTACATGGAAGCTTAATTTGTTTTTTTTATTAAATTAAAATGGTAATTTTGACTTTTTTTTCCTTTTTTTTTTCTTTAGTTTAACCTCGTAATTTAGACTTTTATTGTGGGTTTACATCATGCAAATCTAAATTTCTCATCAGAACTGCAAGTTATAAACTCATAGTTACGACTTTTCTCTCCAAATTGTGTTTACATCATACAATTCTGACATTCTTATCTTGATTTAAAATCATCAACAACAAAGGCTCAATATCTTAATATCTTATTTTGCTTCTCCAGCAAGTCAAGAATGGTAAATATTTGTAATAGAAAACAAGAAAAAAATACTAAAAATCATTTGTTGCAGTGTACTGTGAAATAACATTATGGACATTTCTCCCACCCCAGTACAAGAGGAGCATGGGATTGTGCCTGAGCCATCGGAAAGCAGGGCGAGTCGGGCGAGGGACAGCATTCACGGCACCGTCACCTGCTTCAACTTCAGATCCCACCACAAATCCCGGAAAGAGGCCAAAACTGCTCAGACTGCAAAGGAAACTCCTGCAGACTGCAGCCAGAGGGGCAAAAACGCTGGCAGAAGAGCACCCCAGGAGCAGAAACCCGTGGCAGGCTCGAGTACGGTGGGCTGTCAGTGGTTTCCTTGGCAGAACGCAGCGAGCAGAACCAGCAGCAAGGGACCTGAGCTCCACATCACAGAGCCCGTCTTCAGCCAGACCCAGCTGTATGTGAACTCTCGCAGCGGCAGCTTCCGCTCTCAGACAGCCCGAGGAGAGGCGGAGGTGTTCACAGACAGCTGGAGAACTGATGGAGGAAACACAGCATCCACCCCAGACAGCCCAAACACAACCATGTGAGTTACCCTGTGTTCTTGTGCCCACTGTAGACACTAAAAGACAACATGAGATTACTTTAATGTACTTTAAAGGGTTCTTCAAATATGTGACCCTGCATGGACCACAAAACCAGTCATAAGTGTCAGTTTTTCAAAATTGAGATTTATACATAATCTGAAAGCTGAATAAATAAGTTTATGACAAACCAATATTTGGCTGAGATACAGCTATTTGAATATCTGTAAACATCTGTGCAAAAAATCTTAATATTGAGAAAATCACCTTTAAAGCTGTCGTGACGATGTGAATGAAGTTCTTAGCAATGCATATTACTAATCAAAAATTACGTTTTAATATACGTACAGTAGGAAATTTACAAAACATCTTTATGGAACATGATCTTTAATTAATATCCTTTGTGGATTTGTGGCATAAAAGCAAAATCAATAATTTTGACCCATAGAATGTATTTTTTAGCTATTGTTACAAGTATACTCCAGCGACCTAAGACTGCTTTTGTGCTCCAGACTCACATGAAACATAGTCAGTTGAAACTTACCTTGAAGATGCACTTTGCTTGCTAGCTATTAGTACAACTCAAAAGTTTGGAGTCAGTAAGATTTATTTATGTTATTGAAAGAAGTATCTTCTGCTCATTAAGCCTGCATTTATTTGATCAAAAATACAGTAAAACAGTAATATTGTGAAATATTATTACAATTTAAAATAAGTGTTTTCTGTGTCAATATTGTAAAATGTAATTTATTTCTGTGATCAAAGCTGAATATTCATCATCATTACTCCAGTCTTTAGTGTCACATGATCCTTCAGAAACCATTCTAATATACAGATTTTCTGGACAATAAACATTTCTTATTATGACGCTTCATATTTTTGTGGAAACTGTGGTACACTTTATTTTTTCATGATTCCATGATAAACAGAAAGTTCAAAAGAACAGTCTGACATAGAAATCTTTTGTAAGATTATTTACAGTAATGTCTTCTTATACTTAGCTTATAGAACATTTTTTATTTCAAAAATAAATGTTACAGACTCCAATCTTTTGAACATTAGTGTATGACAACGAGTCTCAATATTTTTCATGCTATTTCTTTTCCTGTCCAAAAGCTTACACTGATGTCAGAAAGGTAAAGTTACAGTAAAAAAAAAAAAAAAAAGGTTTTTAAAGGTGGCAGTAATGCCTTAAAGTAGTGGTTTCGGATTGTTCATTAACTACAGTTGTAATACTAATGCTAAACATATTCATATAAGATAAGCATAATAATAGATTTTTCTAATAATTTCTCTAATTTAGATCATAGTATTTCCACTGTGCCATGTATAAAAAAAGTGGACTTTTCTGTCACAGCTGATATTTCATTATAGATTTTTATTTTTTAAAAATACACTCTACAGGAAGCTTCATCGCATCATGGAGGAGCTCCTGCTGACGGAGGTGGAGTACGTCCGTTCTCTCGGCTACATCTTGACTCACTACTTCCCCCTGCTGTCCCAACCGGACGTCCCACAGGATCTGCGCGGTCAGCGAGGACGCATCTTCGGGAACCTGGAGAAACTGTACGACTTCCATTGCCAGCACTTCCAGCAGGACCTGGAGGCCTGTCAGACAGAACCGCTTCGAGTCGGACGCTGCTTCCTCGATCACGTGAGACGGCACTGTCGTTCAACATAAATGCTTTCATTGTAAACAGAATATCATTTTAACCTTGTACAAATATCTGTTAAAACAGAGAGAGAGTTTTGGACTTTACGCCCTTTACAGCAAGAACAAACCCCAGTCTGACGCTCTAATCCAACATCATAGATACTTCAAGGTGAGTCTGTTATACAAAAATATGCATAAAATAAAATTTATGGAATTTAATATATATATATATATATATATATTTAATATATTATAGTTCATAATGTATGATTTTTTACATTATTTTAATATCTAAATTTTTTTACATATTTTACGTATTGTTATTTAAATATTATACAATACTTAAATGTTTAGATAATTTATTTATATATATATATTTATATATATATTTACTTATTTTTAATAGCCTTTTGAAAATAATACATGCAGCCTACAAATATATAAAATAATGTGTAATGTAAAAAAAAATTATAATATAATGAATATATAATACTTTTATATATACAGTTCAGGTCAAAATTTACATCCCTCTTTGTTAAAATGTTAACTATTTTGCCAAAATAAGAGGGATCATACAAAATGCATGCTATTGTTTATTTAGTACTAACCTGAATAAGATATTTCACAAAAAAGATGTTTACATATAGTTCACAAGATAAAATAATAGAATTTATAAATATGATCTCATTTAAAATGTTACATCCCCTTGAGTCTTAATACTTCTTAATGCCTGCTGTTCTTCAGAAAAATCCCTCAGCTCCCACAAATTCTTCGGTTTTCCAACATTTTTGTGAAAACTTTGAACAGAATAGAGATGGGTACATTTTTCCCTAAATATCATATTTTTTTCATTGAGTACTGCCCTTCAGAGGCTACAAATGATAGATAAATGTTTCTCAGAAAACAAAATAAGTAAAAATTGCCCTGATCTTCAAATTCAAAATGTTTTCACCCCTGGCTCTTAATGCCTGGTTTTTCCTTCTGGAGCATCAGTGAGTATTTAAACCTTCTGTGATAGTTGCACATGAGTAAATGGGAATGAAATCAAGCCTCTTTTTGTTCAGCGTAAGCAGATGGAGCTGGGCGACAGCATGGATCTCTCCTCGTACCTGCTGAAGCCGGTCCAGAGGATCAGTAAATACAGTCTGCTGCTGCAGGAGATCCTGGACGAATGTGTGCCGGATCAGAGCGGAGAACGAGAGGAGATCCAGGCAGCTCTAGAGGTGGTGCGCTTCCAGCTGCGGCACGGGAACGACCTGCTCACTATGGACGCCATCCGAGACTGCGATGTTAGTCATGATGCTTCAACGTGGATTTTAAATAATCTGTTTGAAATTCCCTACCATAAATATATCAAAACGTAATGTTTGTCATTATGCTTCTTCAGCTGAATCTGAACGAGCAGGGCCAACTGATTCGGCAGGATGAATTCTGGGTAATCTTCCGCAAGAAACGTTCCCTCCGACGAGTGTTTCTCTTCCAAGATGTCATCCTCTTCACCAAGACCAAAAAAAACGACCGTGGAGATGATGTATATGTTTACAAAATGTCTATCAAGGTATGTGTGTGAGAATATTAATGTTTCTATTCATCATAGAATTCTGAAAAATAAAATGTATTACAGTTTTCACAAAAATAAGAAGCAGCACACCTGTTTCAAATGTTGATAATAATCAGTATATTAGAAAGATTTCTGAAGGATCCTGCGACACAGTTGAGTAACAAGGCTTAAAATACAGCTTTAATCACAGGAATAAATTATATTATACAACATATTTAAATAGAAAATTGTTATTTTGAGTTGTAATAATATTTCACAATATTACTGTTGTTATGGTAGTTTTGATCAAAATAAATGCAACCTTTCAAAAACATTAAAAAAAATCTTACAGTCCCCAACTTTTTGAACAGCAGTGTATAATAAAACATTTCTAGATTTATAAATGCCTTTCACAAAAAAACCTAAAAACATACTGACCCCAATATATATTTAAAGAGTTTATTTAAAGAGATAACTAAAAAAAAAAAAATGGTTTTTTTTTAATCATGCTTTTATTGTGTTTTATTGTGTTAGTTAGCTGTATTTTTTACCTAATCAAAATAACCCAACTGCAGTTTGATTGAGATTACTTGGAATGCACAATGAAAAAACTTTTTTAAATTGTTAAAAAAAAAAAAATAATTATCTTCACGTTCTCACTGGGAATCAAACTCATTTATTCAGAGTCAAAACTGGCAGAAATCCTGGCAATCAGTCAATACTCATTTTCTTTTAGATACAGTTGCTTAAATAATTATGTGTTTGTGCAAATTGCACACTTTTTATTTCATTTAAAGTTTGTTTAATGTTTCTCTGTAGACCTGTGAGATTGGCATGACTCACTCGTGTGGCGTGAGCGGCAGGAGTTTTGAGATCTGGTTCAGGAGGAGACGCTCTCAGGACACCTACATCCTACAGGCCGAGACACGGGACGCCAAAGAGGCCTGGACCAGAGACTTGGAGCACATACTGTGGGAACAAGCGCTGAAGAGCAGAGGTCAGAGCATAATACAACACAATAAATTAGGCCTCTATAGGCAAAGTTTAAACGGTTAAAGGTCACTCTACATGTTGTTCGTGCTTGTCCTCGTAGATGTACAGGACTTGTTGATGTTTGTGTTTCAGAGCTGAGGAGACAGGAGAGGTTGTTCATGGGAATGAACTGGAAACCTTTTTCTGACATTCAACCTAGAAACGCAGCCGTTTGCAATCACACCATGAATGGTGATGTCACAGGAAGAGGTATTTATCATCCAATCACAGGCTAACAATTTGCATGTATTTACCTGATTTCATTATATAAACTCAAGGGCGTAGGAACGGTTTGAAGAATATCTTGAAGTGCAATTATTCTAGTTATTTACTCTAAAAAATTTCACAGTTATAGGATTAGAACACTGTGAATTAAAAAATGCATAGTTTTATCAAAGATGACTTCTCTTCTGTTGTCTTTTTTCATCAGGTAGTTTATTTTCTGTCACAGTCTTGGCACACAAACTTTACCAGGTGTGGCTTGGGTCATAAATATCAATTACATTGGGATGTTATGCAACTAATCTGCAACTAATTCGCTGAAAGGCAGATAATATGAATGCTAATTATAATATGGTTACTGCTTAACCCTTGCACATTTATTCAACCCAATCCCAGGCTGACAGAAGCTTCTGCTTTATCTTAAAGAGACCGTTCACCAAAAAAAAAAAAACATTCTGGCATTCACTGACCTTCATTATTGTATGACTTTCTATTTTGTTAACTAAACAGTTTTGGGTCCCATTGACTTTTATAAGAATGAAAAATCATACTATGAAAACAAAGTCAATGGCACCCAAAACTGTTTGGTTTGGTCTTCATGAGTAAAGGATAACAGAATTGTTTAATTTTTGAGTGAACAATCTCTTTAAAGCTGTCATTTTACACAGCAACGCAATTTCATTTAATTCACATTGCAGCCAAAAATAAATAAATAAATAAATCTATGAAAGCCTGCTTTTGCCACAGAAGAAAAAAGGGACTTTTTATCTCACAATACTGACTTCTTTTCTCTCAATACTGATGAAAAATAAGAGAACTGCGAGATATAAACTCAATATAAAGATAAAAAGAGAAAAAAGTGAGAAATGTGGATAAAAACTCACAAAAGTGACTTTCTCAAAGTTTTGACTTTCCATCTTGCAAATCTGAAAAAAATCCAAATCGTAAGATATAAACTTAGAACTGTGAGATATAAACTCAGAAACTAAAAAAATCTGAATTTAATTTTAATAAACTCAGAATTGTGAGATAAAATGTCACAATTACCTCTTTTGTTTTTTAATCTTTTTTTATAAACAAGCTTTCATAAAAATCAGCCTTTCTCAAATGTAGACTAAAGATTATCTTTTAAATGTGAGGACATACAGTATAATAGTTGCTACGTCCCTGAAAACTTGCTGTTTTGTAGGTGCATTAATTTAATGAATAAAGCCCTTTTCAGTCATTACCTGAATATTCCCTTCCCCTTCTTCTGACAGAAGTTGTAGGAATCCTGAAAAGACCCAATCCCTTGGTGTCCAGCCTTCAAAGGGGCGTGGCTTTACCACGGCCAGATTCGATTGGCTCTGGCAGCAGTACGTCAACCGCAGGCAGCCACTCATCATCCTCGTCTGGGCGGGGCTCCATGTCACCCAGCGTTTTTCAAGGAAAATACGGTAACAAACACTCTTACTGGAACATAAATAGTCTCTGTACAATAAAGGAAAGGTCTGAATAATCTACTGTAAAATCTCTATCTCCATAGATCCTTCTACTGAGAACACAGGTTTATTTAGCTGTGCCGATCAGAATTGCCCCACAAGAAGAAGAGCGTCTGTGTCTTCACTGCTGTACTCCAGACCTTCAACGTGTCAGTCGTCTCCGGCTCATGCTCTTCACCACGGCTCACCTGCCCTGTCCAGGAAGAAGCTCAGTCCACAAACAGAGGCTCACGACTCTCTCAAGGTTGAGAAATAAACACGTCGGCTCTGTTCAAAACCCAGCGCGCTGCCTGCTTAGGCAACATTTCCAGGCAAAGCAATGCTGACCTAAAAGATTCAGTACCACACTCTAAAAAAGATTTCTGGCTGTTTGTTACAAAAAACACTTTTGTTTATTTTGACACTTAAAATGAACAAAAACTAGGGTTTGGTCATAGCTTAATACTGATATTCCATAAGGAAAACAATTAGTTCAGACCAAATGTTACTTTTGTTTTTCTCTGTGTACCTTAGTGTCAATTTCAAGAGCCGATTCGTTCCAAAGCATCAACAGAAGTTTAGCTGTGATTGAGGTGAGTTATAAACAGTGATTCACTGCTTGCTTAAAGAGCTATATGGGTTTTTGAAAAATGTCTTATTAACAGTTTGTAATGTAGCTGTCCTTCAATGTAAACCGTCTGCAAAGTTAATCACAAAAGGTGCATGATAAAGACATATATTGACTCACTTCCACTAGTCAGTGCACACACCATGTTGAGAAGACACTGTGAAAGCAACTGTGTTTTGTATTTATTGCCTAAGGAGGACGATGTGAAGAATCAGGGGTTAAAATTCATATATGTGAATTCATTCTCTGCCAGCGGGAGGCACTGTTGTCGTGGTAGAGATTAGGTTCCCTGGTAACGCTATTTACAAAGCAGTGCTCCGCTCACAAACAATGATTTATTGGACATTACATGCAAGATGACATCTACAATTTTCTGAAGACAGTTTCCTTCAGAAATACCGTGCTATAAAATTTTTAAATGCGCAAAGCTCATTTATTCAACTAAGTTAAAGCCTTGTGAAAAAGCTATTTGTGGCGACCAATCAAAACAGACATGACCAACTGCCCGATCAGAGCAGAGTTGGCTTATGAAAGGGAGTGGTTTACAGACAAGATCTGAATTGATTCAAATGAACCGTATCAAAAGCATTGCAAACTGATAATAACTAATATTAAATGCATATTCTGAGAAAATGACCTAAGATGCATTTAAACATAATATTAGGACACTTTAAAATACCATATGACCTGCTCTTTAAGAGACACTATATTAATACAGCTCCAAATGATAAAGCTGTATGCCCAAATTAATCATGTAGTACACTCTTATAGGGTGATATACTGTATACTATATAGCAAATCTCAACTGCTTGATTGCTTGTATGCAAAAAGTAACTATTTTGTCACCCAGCTCCAATCTGCTAAATGCAACTATAAGTCATGAAGATATTAATATTAATAATAATAATAATAATAAACTTTGTTTTATTTAGAACCTGTAAATTTAATCTCAATGCGCTTTACATACATGTATAAAAAATAAACAAAACGATACACACAAAAGTACAGACAATAGAAACAACCATTCAATAAAAAAAGTTAATATAAAAATGCAGCAAATAATCACTTTGATCACATAAAAGCTATAGTACGTTTTAAAAGGGATTCTGCATGTCTTTTATTAAAGGGCAGGGAATTCCACAATTTAGGAGCCAATGAAGAGAAAGCCCGATTACCTATAGTTTTAAGCCGAGTTGTTGGAATAGTTAAAACACCTGCTTTAGAGGAGCGCAGAACACGTGTAGGTGTATAGGCTGTTAAAAGCTCTGACAAATATTGAGGAGCCAAATTATTCAAGGCTTTATAAGTAAGCATTAGTATTTTATAATCAATACGAAAACTAACAGGAAGCCAGTGCAATTTTACCAAGACAGGTGTAATGTGCTCCCTTTCAGTGGTCCTTGTAAGTATTCTAGCAGCTGAATTTTGTACTAACTGTAATTTACCTTATGTTGCTTTATAAACTCCAGCCAGTAAAGCATTACAATAATCAAGATGTGAAAACACAAAAGTATTGATTAAGTTTTCAGCCACACAAAAAGTCCACATGGGACGTATTTTGGCAATGTTTCTGAGATGAAAAAGGATGCTTTGACTGTATTACGAACATGAGGTTCAAATATCAAATTGACATCAAATATTACACCCAAATTTTTTTGTTTAGTTTGGAACTGTAAAGCAGAGCCATCCAGCTGTAAATTAACGGACTCGGGTTTGAGCAACTGGTGAGGTGAACCAGTCTTATCACTGCTTAGTGAGAGAAAATTTTCAGACATACATTTTATCTCAGTAAAACACTGAGAAATAAAAGAGACAGGCATATTGACATCAGGTTTTGAATGAATGCATAAATCTGAGTGTCATCGGCATAAAAGTGAAAATTGAGTCTGTGTTCTTAAAAGTAGGCCTAAAGGAAAAATATAAATATTAAAAAATATCGGGCCCAAAACTGAACCTTGGGGGACACCAGAGTGCACCGCAACAACTTCAGACCTGCATCTGCACCACAAACTGCTTGCGATCAGAGAGATAGGACTTAAACCACTTCTCACAGTCTCTAAAAAGTGTTTAAAACAGAATGATCAATAGTATCAAAAGCGGCACTTAGATCGAGAAGAATCAGCATAGATAGATTAGCAGAGTTGAAAGCCCTTAACAAATCATTGGTGACTTTTACTAACGCTGTTTCAGTGCTGTGGAGTTTACAGAAAACAGATTGAACTGGCTCAAGAAGATGATTAGAAGAAAGATGTAGAAGCAATTGAGAAGCTTTATTCAGGTTATCAAAATCCATGTTGTTTTTTTTGGTACCGAGGTGACAGCAGCAATTTTAAGTGCAGCTGGCACAACACCAGTCATTGATGATACTCAAAACTACAGGACATAGAGAATCAAAATCATTTTACTGAGAGACTGGGATTCGAAAATAGCAAAGTTAGAGAGAGAATTTCCGGTGAATGCTGTAATGTTTAAGGAAGAAGCATATGAATTATAAGTATTGATAATATTGTTACGTATAGTATCAATTTTGGTGTTAAAAAACTCCAAAAATTTATTGTAAAGGTGAGGTGAGGCATGGCCAGTAGAGAGGTTATGACTTTTAAGCAATTGATTGATTGAAACAATTGTTTGGGTTTACTCTGATTGCTGACAGTTATCTGTGAGAAATACGTGGATCTCGCTAACACAATTACAGCCTTATATTTAAGTAAGCTGTCTTTCCAAGCCTTATGATGATATAAAGATATTATAAACATGAACGTCAAGGTTTTCTGTATAGCTGCTTTGTTTAATGTGCATTGTGAAAAGCTCTATAAATGCATTTTACTTGACAAGCAGCTGCTCTCTGAACGGAATCATTAAGTATGTGGGAACATTAAATATATGCAATTAATGAATTGCCTATTTCCTGATGCATCATTTCCACTGGCATGCTTTCATCTCTCCAGGAGCAGTTCACTGATATCATATCGGGTCATTGGAGTCTTCAACCCAGAAACTCATTTGAGATGCCACTGTTTGGATTCACCTGATGAAGAACAAACCTGAACAGTGCAAATTTTACATTTTTATGTTTGAATAAATGCAGTGGGAAAGAAGGAATAACATAAAACAAGATGACATTGACCAGATCTGTGACTGTGGACCAGTTCTTTACTTCCGCTACTGATCATCTGAGAAAGACACACGTGAGGACCTACAAAAAAAAAATTCTGGAAAAGCTTTATTGTGCATTTATTTAGCATGAGACTATATTTCTTGATGAACTGTAAAAATGTATTTTGAAATCAGATGCAATGCATATGCAATGTTCAACATTACAACTCCAGGATATAGACCAATAACCAAATATCTGTTTTATGATGATCATAATTATCAGATTTCCTGCTCTGAAATTAAATGTTGTGCTTTGTACATGTATCCAGCTTTTAAAAAAACGGTATAGTTTATGGGTTTCAGGGAATTTTGAAAATTGCTTGAAAATACATTTTGATGATTAAATTGGACTCTAAGGATTATACACAGCATGTGTAAATGTTTTGCACTGTGTATTTTGTGTACTGTAATATATCAGTACCTTAGTTGGGAGAAAAAAAATATTTAAAAGATTTATAATAAATGAAAGTTCATTATAATTTGCTTTGTTAGAAATATAGAAAAATTAATACACATACACAGCCATAAAAGTGTTAAAGTATTATTTAAATCCATTAGTTTTTTTTTTTTATTCATTTTTTCATTTTAAATTTTAGTAAAATTCTCAGTAAATTTGTTGTGCTTGTCATTTTTGTGTTTTTGCTTTAAAATATATGTGTATTCAACTTTCATTTTTTATGTCATTTTTACTATAGACTGTTTTGTGTCTTGATTTAGATAGACGGGCAGATGAACATACATTAGCAGCAATACGATCCTGTTTACTTTGGTATTCTATAATAGCATTTACTATTAATAACTATTTTTAAATTGCTTGTTTTTTTTAGTCTGTAGTTTATATTTGTAGCACATTTGTTATGTTTGTCATTTCTATTAGTTTCTTTTTGTTTGCTTGTTTTAAAATATATTTAAAATATTTATATAAAAAATATTTTTACTTTAGTTTTACTTTTAATAATTTCAGTACTTCAACTAAAATATATTTCTGTTTTAGTTGACAATAACAACATTAATACAATCAACATTGCACAGTTTCCTTTAAACAGCATCTAGTAAATGAATAAACTGATATATGCAAATAAAGTTCTAGTAAACATCAAAGTGATCTTATCTAAGTGGTTTCTGACCTGATGAAATACATTTCAAAGATGTTCTACAACAATATGTGACCCTGGATCACAAAACCAGTCTTAAGTCGCTGGGGTATATTTGTAGTAATAGCCAAAAATACATTGTATGGGTCAAATTTTTTTT
>JAUCMR010000038.1:853447-869574 GCA_032357425.1 Enteromius argenteus | reverse complement strand
ACAGCTCAACAAACAGAAGTTTATTATTAAGCTAGTATTAAGTGTGTTACATTGTCGTCACAATGCTGTCTGTTTATGAAAAATCTGCGTACCTAGGCGCACATTTTAGTGAGACACAAAATATGTACCAACAAGTACACATCACCGCACTTTCCAAAAGAAATGAACACTAGAGGTAGTGTTGTCACTGTACAGTACCAAAATATCTGTATTCTGTACTGATTAAGGTTGCAGTGGTGAGAAAATCTCCTCAATGGTTAATCGACGTGCAACAACACCGATAATACCGGTATCACCGTGGAGGAGGGTCGTTTTGAGTTTTCCGTCTTTTCTTCGCTTTCCTTTTGGTTTAGCCTGCATGCGCATTTCTTTCACTTTTGAATTTGCGGTAATTCGGCAACAAGCAGTTGTTTGCTTTTAGTTAGTTTGAGTTTAAATAGCCTAGTTTAAAAAAAGAACCATGCATTTTACTTTCACTTTTTAAATTAGTGAAATTTGACATCAATAGCTTCAATTAAATTCAGGCAAAAACAAAACACAATGCAGAACATAAAACTTTTATTAACAAAATGAATAAAAACATCTACACTATGCTACATGCCTATTATACAATAACAAATTACACTGTTCTCTCACCAAAATTATTTTTATTATTATGAAAAAAATCTAAACGATTGTGTGGGACGGTGTCACAGAGACCAAGTGACATAACTGGTGTTGCGCCTTAATACCGGCATCACTGCCAACATCTATTGCGGCAAGCCTAGTACCGATACCAGTAAAAATCCACAGTTCTCGGTAACAATTTTGGCACCAAAGCAAAACACAAAAACATGGTAATTAAAAAACTTACTTACTTAGCCATTCTTTACAACTAAAATTGTGTTTTTCCACAAGTAATAAAAGTATAAAAAACAGAATGTAATTTGTCTTTTAATTAATGAAGTTTAAACACATTTTATTTTTTGCCTGGTTTCTATTACATTTAATTCCTAAAAGTGTGAAAACGTATTTTAATTTTTGGCTGTTGACTATTTGCTGATTTACGCAGTGCTAAAAAGAAATATCATCCAACATCCCATTTATAAATCCTTTAATATGCCAACAAAATGAAAAATGTTGTACCTGGCTTTATCCACAGTTCAGATTTATGGTCTACAAATGTATGCAAATTAGTGCATATTTAATTGCATAATGCATCATTTCCACATTTAAATATAATATTTAAGTAAACTTGTAATGCAAAACCATTGTAGTAATGTACTGTGATTAATCAGCTAGTCAAAATAAGGTTATTTATTAACTTTTTTGTATTGTTCCCAGCTCTGATTTTCTCGTCCTGCAGGCTGGAATCAGCTGCAGTGAAACACAACAGTAAATGTGGTCTGTGAGACAGCAGTGATGCAGTGAGACAGGGGCTCCGTCCCAAATGCACACTCTGTATAGAGATACTGTGCATCATTATGTGGTGGACTCAGCGGACCCAAAGGATTTAGTACAGCATTTGGGACGAGGCCAGTGAGATGCTACAGTGAAGGCAGTGATGGGCAGCAGCGGATGCTGTAAGAGACACAACTGGGAAAAATCTGAGATGGAAAACATCAAACTGCAAATAAAATATACAAACTGTGCATAAATGTAAATTCTTTATCAAAAATAAAGATAAAATAAATAAATAAATAAATAATAATAATAATAATAATAATAATAAAAAAATATACATATATATATATATATATATAAATTGAATTAAAAAAAAATATATTCTATTCAAATGTTTGATTTTCTGTTTATTAACTAGTAAAACATTAAATAAAAAACTGAAGAAAATTTGCAAATAAAACATCCAAAATATGCATAAATTCTTTATCTCAAAAAAAAAAAAATATATATATATATATATATATATATTTTTTAAATATATAATTGAAAAAAATTAAACAAACTGAACAAAACTGCATCATAAATTTTGTGACTAACTGATTTGTCTCATGGATTGATTAATATTATCTAATGCTGTTGCTCTCAGACCTCGCTTGCAAACAAAGTTAGAAGCATGTTGTCTTTGCACTATATACTGCAAGTAATTTATTATATAACATATCATATTATAAACAGGGAGTGACAATAATGTTCTATTTATTTAGTTTAGCAATTAATAATAATTAATAATTTATTTGAACTATTTTGCTGTATTCAGTTTTTTTTTTTGTTCACAAATTCACAATTTGGAAAGTTGTGAGTTCAGTAAAAGGGGGCGGTGTGCAGCAATGCAGCAAAAAAAACAGCAGTGGAGGCAGTGAACTCCATCAACACAGGCAATGTAGGAAATGCAACCGATAAGGTAATGTAATGCAGTGAAGGACCGAAAGGCATCAGTAGAAGAAATGCATTCAAATTCAGTGACAGAGCAAAATGCAATAGTGGAGGCACTGAAAGGCAGTTAACTGCAACAAGTTAGTAAAATGCAACAAATGAGGCAATGTAGTAAAATGCAGTGAAGAATTGAAATGCAGTAAAACACAGTGAGCAAGTGAAATAAAACAGCTAAAGCTATGCAATGCAGTGAAAAATAACTGTGATAAAGGAAATTGTGATACTACAAATTCAACAATATAAAACACACGAGGATTAATGAGCTGCTGGGTTCATGAATATTGATCATGTTATCTGCATTCGCTCGAATTGATTTGCTGAAATGAAAACAGGGATGACAATAGGTGAGCAACAGCCAATGAGATTGTCGCTAGCGCAGTAGCCCCGCCCGCCCACAACCAGAGAAACCGGCAGTTCTCAAAAGCTGAAGAATTCCAAAGGAACTCTGTTATTTTCACAGAAAAATACAACAAAGAATATGGTTAACATGTAGCGCGTCAATTCTGTGGTTTATGTAAGACTTTCTAGCTCTGTATCTTTCTTTCTGTGTGTGAGACAAAGCATCACGACCCGTGCGTCTTCATACTAGAGTTTATGGTACATCAAATACACTGCACATCCACAGAAGAGCCTAAAATAAATTATAGTAATGCCACATTTTATAGTAACGTCAGTAACGAGCAGCGTTGTAACGGGGGAAACAGTAATTTGTTTGATTAGTCGTTACTGGACAAAATAACAGCATTAGTCACACCGCTTATTTATAATGCCATTATTCCCATCACTGGCAGTGAGAGATTGAAATGCAATAGTGGAGGCAATTAAATACAGTAAAATGCAGTAAGTGAGTGAAATGCAACAGTTGAGGCAACGCAATGCAGAGTGACACACATCAGTCTGTGTGTGTGAGCAATAATGAGATGAGCTATAAGAGACACATTCACACAACAGCTCTCTCTCTTCCTCTGAAGCACAGAGACAATAGGACAATCTCTCTCTAAAGCGGTCAGCATTCCCAGAGGACTCTTGAGCACGGGTCCAGACGCTCAATAAAGCTGTCTGCCAGTGAAGCAGATTGAGCATGGATCAGGTGGATAAATAAACATACATTCACAAACCCACATGCACACACACAGACACGCTAACATTAACTCACTTCCCTCGCTGAAGCCGTTTCCACAGAGCTACATATGTCGAGTGTGTTAACAAACATGCTCTAGCTATCAGCTTCTCTGGAAAGAGGAATAACAGCAGAGCTAGAAGCACGAAAGTAAAACAGCACCATTGAGATCCAGAGAAACTCCAGCTCAGACCCACAGCTCTGCTTTCACACGGGAAGAAAAAATGTCCTTGTGAATATTTAATGAAGCAGCAGAGAGAGATGCTTTGATTTATCTACCCACACAAACACACACACACACGCTCACCTTCAACATCCTACTGAGAGAATGAGCCTGCAAACTCTTTATTCTCACATCTGATTAGTCAATGCACTTTCCACTCGTCCCTGATCAGAAACACTTATAAAAGCTATTTAGAGGCCAAACTGCCAATAACTGATGCTTAAAAAAAGAACAAAACTATTGTAAACTTTTAATTTCATGACAAATTTGTATACTGGGTGACACAAAAAACACTTATTGGCCACATGGGTTCAGGATTTTATAGTTTACTGAAAACAATTTCATAACTTCAAATAAAACCAACTGATTTAAAATAACCAAATAGGGTCATAAATAAATCAGATATTAAGAAAAACAAACTGCTAGAAATGACACAAACATGACAAAATGATTAAAACATTAAGATGGAAAACACTTTTAAAAATGTACAAAAACTAGGATATGATTTCAATGATGATAACATAGTGTAAATGTAATGTAAAAAAAAACGAAGAAAAGAAGATAGAATTGAAATTGTAAATTTGATTATATATTTTTTTCTATTAAATTTTAGATTTTTGTTTTTAGTAATATTAATAACTACAGCAACAAAAACTATAATTATAAAACTGGAGCTTAAAAATATAAAATTAATTATTCAGTGAATTAAAAATATATTAAAATGAAAACATTGTGAATACACAGAGAAATAAAATACAATTCAGTTTTTTCCTCAAATTATTCCAAGCTGTAAGGTACAAGAAAACAGTACTCGTGTGAATTGTTACACAGAATTGCATGATCCTGTTTTGACTTATTTTGGGAATATTTTCATGTAGTTGAGCACAAATTACACAAACGTTCATGAAAGAGTGTGTCTGAAATTTGCTGCTCAGCATTAACTGCTTGTTTACACAATATCACACTGCTGTTATGATCACCTGCGGCACAATCACAGCAGCATCAGTGTGAGTGTGTGTGAGCGGCTCTCCTGAGGCTGCATGACTTTAACATGAGGAGACACGCACACACACACAGCCTGCAGTGGCTCAACCAGCAAGAGCTGAGCAAGTTGCTAACAAATCACCTTTAGCCCAAGCGAGTGTGATGTTGTGTTTGCACGCTCCAGTTATTCACCCTGACAAACACTCACAACATGGACTTTTACATTCTCTCGCTGAGCAGAAGACGGCAGCCGTGAACCAACATGAAAGAGTCCTTCACGAAAGAAATGAGGAGGCAAAGACAAACGTCACACACTTACACTGATTTTGGTGGCATCCTTTGACATCTCATTCTGCGGCACCACCTGCAATGACACAATAAAACATAACTTGTAGTCATATTAGGGTTACTATAATTAACTAAAAAAATCACGTTACTTAAAATAAAGTAAATAAAAATAAATTACATTTTATTTTATTTTAGTTAATTGCAAAAGCAACATTTCCCATTTTGTCTAGTTTAACTTGACATCCTATTTGAAAAATGGCATATAGTTGCAAATAATGGCATATGACACTAAAATAATGTTCAGTCAAGCATCGTATAAACATATTTAGATTTACAACTACATATACATTCTCATTTATAATATATTAGGGTCCAAAATATAAAATGCACATTTATATATAAATATATAATATATAATATAAAATAAATATTTAAAAAATATTTAAAATGCTAATATATATATATATATATATATATATATATATATACACACATTATATTATAATAAATAAATAAATAAATATCTATATCTATATATATATATATATATATATATATATTTTTTTTTTTTTACAAATAGGTTTATTTCATTTTCATTTTTGAATTATTATTTTAATTGTACATTTGTATGATTAACTTCTCATCAACTTAGTGCTACAAGCATACAATTAACTCAACTAAATATACAACCACAAATTCCTTAATATAACAAACTGAAATATTAACATAATATAAATATTAGATTAAAATGCAATACATGAAATGTTATTTTCCTTTGCAGCTATTTATTTATTTATTATATTTCTATTTTTTTTCTAAGGGGTTATTTCACATTAAAATTAATTGAGCACTGTTACTTTGACCCTAATATTTCTGATTTAGCAGCTTTCCAACAGAAGAAGTAAAACATCTCTCAGTGAGTTTGCTCTGAGGTTGAAGACAGGCGAGTTGTTAGTCACTGACATTTCTTCAGCAGATGCCTGTTTGTCTTTGATTAGAATTGTTCGTGTTGTTTACAACAGAAAAGGTCAGACAGTTGTTCACATATAGAGCTTTATTATTATTTCTCAGCTAAACATTTACTTTTTACTGTTCTCTGTAAGTGTTAAAGTGACAGTTCAACCCCAAATTAAAATCATTTTCATTATTTACTCACCCTTAAGTTCCTAAATCATTCACAGTCAAATGTGGATGAATTATTCATTACACTTTGGTCACTCTACAGAGAATATTCATGTGTCTAATGCAGTTATGAGTGAAACACACAGCAGCAGGACGCACATACACACACAACACCATTTAGTATGTTTTTTAAGCCTTTTAAATTACGGGGACATTGAAAATGTCCTCATAAATCACCTTCATATTGTAATACCTATGTCATACCCATGTCATTATACAAATAAAGCACACACACACACACAAACACACACTCATTTACGTGCACACACACACACACACACACACACACACACACACACACACAGAGAACAACTGCCAACAGCAGCACACACACTCTCTCTCACACACACACACACTTGCACATGCGTGCGCGCATATTCACACTCATACTCACACTCACTCACTCACTCGCACACACACACTCTCACGCACACACACACACACACACATAATAACACTCAGTTTCAGTGTTCTGGAATGAGATGTTGGTTCTGCAGCATGCGATCTTAACTGGCCACGGCAGATCCTCAAGAGTCCTTCATGAATAATACATGACGCAAAGGTGAGCAAGAGTTTCTCCATGTCCCTCTTTTTCATCCCTCCATCCAATTAAAAAGCATCTTGAGTTCACAGCAGGAAGCTCTGCACTCTCCCTCTCTCTCTCTCTGGTGTCTGGGGAACCTGCAGCTATTTCTACTGGTTGTGATTAATGTTGTGTGGACTGTTACCTGCTGCAGACTCGCAGCTCCATTAATACCGCTGTATCCTCTCCTCTCTTCTGCTCACCTCATGTTTGTGTTTCTTCAGCTCTGGCCGCTTTTATGTCCCTGGGGTTTTATTCAAACCACAACGAATTTCAATGTTTCCGTTATGAGATGGTCGTGGAAACATTTAACTAGGTGTTGTTCATGTTTTACATATTTAGAATTTTATTTATTTATTTTATTATTACTTATTTTATCTTATTTTTTATTTTATTTTATTTTTTGGATCTAGATCCAGACTTTCAGTCATAAAATATATTTTTATTTTTTATTATTATTATTTATTATGCATTATTTCTAATGAGACCGTAATTTTATTAAATGATGCCAGAAAAAAAGTAAAAAATATTCAATTTGGGATACACAATGCTAACTATGGAATCATCAACAGTTTTTTTCATTTTCTGAAAATAAACTTATCCTGTGGTTATGTATGTTTGTAGGTGCAAGATTTAGGAGGAGAAATTCACAAAAGAAAAAATATTTCCAGGTTTGCTGTGCTTTGTTTGCAAGGCTGCAAAATGTTGTGATTATTTATTAATATAATAATAATAATATAATGATAAATATTACTTATTGTAATATTTCTGTATAGTATTTTTTCAAAAGTTTATTAACATTTTCATTTGTTTTATTTAAAACAGTCTGTAATATGTTAATTGCACTAAGCCACATTGCATTTCATTTTGAATAATTATGCATGTCCGCTGCTGGATATTCTTAGAAGACAAATTAAACAGTTTAAGACTATTTTAATTTTCCACAGTCCACAGAATCAAACACACCCACAGTTGAAGAAACTTCCTGATACATACTAATATAATACTATTAACAAAGCAGCATCAAAACATACTTGAACACTTAAAATGTTTGAATATCATCTCCAATATCTTTATGTTTCTAGTTCTATCGATTTTTAGTCTTCGTTGTCAACACTAGATCTATTGTTGGATCATTTCAAACCCAACCAATGCTCGCACTGCCTAATTGTGCCTAATTTCTTTATAATAAATGACACCTCCTGTGATATTTTAAAATATAATGCAAACATTCAGATGTTTTAAGTGTCCAAACTGTATTTCATCTATAGAAATGTGTTGAATTTCTCAGGCTGTCTGTGGTCGCCTGTGTTCATGCAGGTGATGTTGTGCAGCCTTTGATTGACAGCTGGTTATTAACGCGTGTGTGTGTGTGTCTGTGCTGAACCCTCTCTCTCAGTCTCTTAAAATAGGCCTCTGTGTTTGACTGGCACGAGCACAGACAGGAAGAGGAAATGGTCGTATAATTGCAGGCGTGTGACAGCGGGCCGCTGCCGATCATGTTGTTGTGTGTATTGTTAGTAATAGTAATTGCAGGCTGATATTTACACAGGTTAAGGGCTGACAGAACGCTGGGATTATCATCTTAACAACATTATGCTTTCTGGATCAGAATTAATCCTCACACACTGACACTGAACCCTCAACCTACAGCTGACAGCTGAGAGATCAAGTGTGCACGCTACAGGAGACAAGCGTCATTACTGCAACACTGATACAGGGCTGCTATGTGGTTGCTAGGGTGTTCTAGGTGGTTGCTAGGGTATTCTAGGAGTTTTTTGGTAGTATAGTGGCTGCTCAGGTGTTCTGGGTGGTTGCTAATGTTCTGGGGTTTGTTTTGAACAGCGCTGCATTACCTGATTGGTGCTCCACGTCTGCTTGTCGGTCCATTCTCTGTGGTTCCTGATGTACCACCACTGTATCTCCAGCGAGTAGGAGGGCGATCCGGCGCCTCTGAAGGAGCAAGCCATCTCCACGTCCTGCCCGCTCTGTGCCGTGATGTCATGAGGGACCTCTGTGAACACCGCTGCAAGACAACAAACACCGATTAGTTACGGTGAAGCGTTTAGCGGCGCCAAACTAAATCACATCAGTGACAGCTTCAAACAAGCTCCTAACACTCCTACTGCCGTCCTGTTGCATGTTGGGTTGCTTAAGACATTAATTTCCCCCTATAGTGATTCTGCACATTTAAATACAATAACAGAAAGTACTTTAAAGAAGTAAAATCTCTCAAGCAAAATGAGTCACTAAAATGACGCCGCGACATGAGTGCAACAGTTAAACGCATCCATGTTTACACAGAAAAAAAAAATGGAAAAGCAGCACAATTTAATAAAAAACCTATAAATAAAAAAACTACTACTGCATGTCTGATATTTCATTTTTGTGTCTTGGTGATAGACTGACAGCTGCTGTTCACTGTTTTTACAGAACATTTATAGTTAATAATTGTCTGCTGGTGTCATGCCATTAGCCAATTTGAATCAGAATTTTGACTTTTGAGTTACCTGAATCATGTTGTAGTTACATTTCCAAGTTGACTAGTAAACACTCGTAAAAAAATTAAAAAAAAAATGGGTCAAATGTTCTGAAAAAAATTTATACAATTATTTTTTGCCATATCGCCCAACCCTAATTATTATACATTTAGTATTATCTATATACCAGTTTTTATTAAAATTTAGAATTTTCATACAAAAATTATTTTATTGTTTTTATTTTGAATATTTTTATATTTCAAGTTTCCATTTTATTTTATTTAATTACTTAATTTTTGTGTGCTTTTTAATTTAGTTTGGTGCATCAAGGTAACGTATAATTTTCATTTAGTTTTTCGACAAATATGTATAATTTTTATTTATTTATTTCTATTTGAAGTTAATGAACTGTGTCAAGTCAGTGTTATTTTAGTATTACTGACATATTTTTATAGTATTTGTTAATGTTTGTTTTTTAATTACATTGCATTTTTATATATATAGTTTTTTTTATTTTAGGTGATTTTTTTGATGTTTTATTTGGTATGTTTTCATATAAATTTTCAGAAGTGGAAGCTGAATACATTTATTTATCTTGAAGTATGTCAAATTGAAAAAGAGATATGTTGCTGAATTTAATTTCAGTTAATTTTATTTTACTTCACATAATTTTATTTATTATTATTATTATTATTAAAAATACAGCATGAACATTCTGCAAAACATCTTCTTTTGAGTTTCACAGAAGAAAAAAGTCATGCAGGATGAAACGAGGGGGAGCAAATGATGAACAGAACTTTATTTTGTGGTTAAACAATCCCTTTAACATCTAAACATCTACTCTTATAAAAGTGGAACCTCTTTAACAACTCAAGACACGAAGTCTAAACACCTCGTATTTGTGTTGAGGCCGATCTAGATTGCAAGAGAAAAGCCAACAACTCAATCCTCTCTCTTTTTCGAGATGCCGTTATCATCTCAGATAACATTTTTGGAAAACGCCCAACGCCATCAACCTGAACGGCCAACATCAGATCCGGAGTTATCAGCCAACGCTCAGAGAGTTATCGCAAGTAAACAAGCATCTCGCCACCGGATAGAGCTGTTCTCAGAAGAGCACGAGAGAAACTCTGAAGTGCAGCGTTTCCCATGACTGACCCGGTGAGTGAAACAAGCTCATCTGCCACTTCAGACAAACACAATTCAATTATCCTTCCCGTCAAAGCCCAGAAGATACGACTCCCGTGAACACAGTCCACCGGCTGAACCGCAGAAGAGTCGCATCAGAATGAGCACAAATCAGTGTGGAGGAATCATTTCTCCAGCAGCGGGACTCTATCTTATCAAGCCTTACAGGCCCTGCAGGAAGTGATGCGCACACTTCAAAGAGAGAGCGCTCTGTGTTTGCTCACACCTGAGTGTCGATGACCACAGGAAGTGATGAATCCCTGAAACAACACAAACCAAAAAAATCATTCTTCAAAGATTCTTTCTTCTTAAAAATTTAGCATATTGTCACCCACTTGTTGGCATTTTGGTGTTGGTCTGAATGAAAACGCAAATTCATTCTTCACCACTGGGTGCCGCTTTTGGAGCATTAAACACTGCACTCATAAACACTGCTTTATCAGACATTACAGGAGATAAAAATGAGACCAATCGACCAATCACCACAGATTAGCGTCATGCAAAGGAGGAGTTTAGAAAATGAATCGTTGAAAGAATCGCTTGGTTGGAGTTGTTGAGCAAGAAAGGTAAAAAAAAATGTTTTTTGATGCATGCATTTCAACCTGTTGTTGGAGAATCCCAAAACCAAAATATTAACCTTTCACAACCCATAATATGAGCACTTTAATGTGTTGCTTGCCATTTTTTTAGATTATTTGTGAAGTTTACTAGCCATTTTCTACACCAAACGTTGGTGCATTTAACAAACAAGGTAACAAAATGCACCAAAACCTTTCATGCACGTATTTAAGCGTAAAGTACAACTATTGCTCAAAGGTTTATCTTTCATATCCCAAAAGACTTAAAACTTTTAGATCTTTCATTTAGGTATCAAGATGTTCCCCAATATCCCAAAAATACAAATTGTACAGAATGAGTAAAAATACATAAATGCCTCAATAGTTATGAGTATAAAGATATCAAATGAATATCTTGGCAAATTTGAGTTCAGTTTAAGATACTGTGGAGAGTTTTCTTCTGAAACACTGCAAGACATAGGCTACAGTACATAGGGCTGTCAAAAGAAACGTGAAAAACTGTAAACATTTATACTTGCACTTCTGTCTAAGAAAAACAATTGAGATCTCAAGTATGATTTGTTCCCTAAATCTGACTTGATGTTTGATGGCATTTCCAGTGAATGAAAGCATCAGACAGCTCCATTTGCTCTCCATTTAATGTAATTTTTGGAGAAGTACCTGAGATGTTGCAGAGACATGAGATCAAAATAAACTTCATTTAGCACCATTTAGTGTTCAAAGATTTTTTAAATGAAATTAATACTTTTATATATAATGTTACTTATATATACAATGTTACAGAAGATTTGTATTTTAAATAAATGCTGTTTTTAAACTTTGTATTCATCACAGAATTTTGAAAAATAAAACAGCACGATAACACAGTAATACTGCAGCACTGTTTATAACACTGATAATATTCAGAAATGTTTCTTGAGCAGCAAATCATCATATTAGAATGATTTCTGAAAGATCATGTGACACTGAAGACTGGAATAATGATGCTGAAAATACAGCTTTATATACACATATAAAACTAATTTGAAATTGCAATAATAACTAAGAATTTTACAGTTTTTACTGTATATTGAAACAAATAAAAGCAGTTTTGTTGAGCAGAAGAGGCTTCTTTCGAAAACATTAAAATATCTTGACCCCAAGCTTTTAACCAGTAGTGTGAATGCATTCTAAATCTAGTGTGAGCTAGAGTTCAGTCCAGTTTTGCTCTGAACACATGTGATGTGTTAGCATGTGCTGCTCAAACGAGCTCTGTGTGAGATGAAGGCGTGTTGAGCAGAATCCCTCCACATATGGCTAATAACACACCCAAATCCTCTTAACCGCTTCCTCCAGAGCGCCTCTTCATTTACCCATAATCCTATTCAAACGGCCGCCGACGCAGTGGGGGATGCTGTCAAACCCATGGGGGGTTCCAGAGACTTCCGTCCAGACAAAAGGCATGCTGGGAAATCTGTCCATGCTCCGATCACGGCCTGGAGATAAGACATTTGTTCATAATGCATAAAATGAGTTATCATGAAGCATAATGGACAAATATATGAAGAACTGAAGAGAATGATGGATCCTGATGACTGACTGATAGCTAATGCGCTCGTTCACATAAAAAGTGATGAAAGTCAAGTTAAAGCTTTAAAATCCAGACTTCCTTCAGTCCATTTTCAGATTTTAGAAAAAAAAAAAGAAGAAAAGAGTAATGTTTAAAATTCCAGCTAAGCTATCAAAAAAGTATCTGAATAGACAAAGATTCACAGTCTGTTATCATTAAACCAGTGAGCGTTTTTTACAATCAGAGTTAAATCTAAAGAAAAGAATACCACAGAGACTTGAGACTGAAATCTTTTCACTTCAGACCAGTAAGAAATAAAACCAGCAAAGGCATGGCTGAAGCTTCTTTACAGGAAAGCAAAAAAAAAAAATGTAAATCTAGTAAAACAGTGTATTTGTCACTTGCAGAACACAAATGGACTGCAAAAGAGTCAACATCTCCTGTCAGGGTTGTGGACCATTCATAGAGATAGATAGAGAGATAGATACAATGATAGAACGACAGAATGATAGATAGACAGACAGACAGACAGACAGACAGACAGATACTGTAGGTAGGTAGGTAGGTAGGTAGATAGGTAGATAGGTAGATAGATAGATAGTATTTTCTCTGGTGTTTTTTTCTGCACAAAAGCTCTTGTGATGCGAGCTGCAGTCTCTCTGGGACGAAGATGACAGGCAAGCGCTTTCTGTAATTACTGCTAGCCGATCTGCATATTATAATTGGGGTCCTGGGGCATCATTATTTCACAGGGAACAGAAAAAAGGCAGATCAGATACAAGAGCGACATGCGCGTAATCAGCGTCTCTATCAGAGGCAGAGAGGATGGCTTCAGTGATCGACCCCGTCCATCAGCCCAGCAAACTCTCTAATGAAAACCAGCTCCAGATGAGCGGGGATGCCCTAAATATCTCAGCGGAGGGGAGGTCGAGTTCATTTCAGGGAGACACTCATTTGAAGAAGCAGGCGGCAGGTCTCTTTGAAATCTGAATCTCTGGTTGATTGAGTTTAGATCAAAGCAGTGTACGCCGAGCGTCTCGCACACTTATTCTGTGCTCAGATGCTGTGAAACACAATTGAAACGCTGCAACATCAGAGCTGCTCCAAATCCAACAAACGCACAGCGATCATAAAATCACATCAACTCATCATGTTTACATGCATTCATTTACATGGATTATGCAATGCATGATCTTTTACTGCTCATCATTTGTGGAAAAATGGAAAATATTTACTTTTCATTTTTTAGTAATTTAACGATCTTTACTTGACATTCTGATGATTTTTGGCATTAAATAAAAATGCATAATTTTGATATACACATATTGTTACACATAACACATAAGTGTTTTTTTTTTTCTAACGAACTCTTCTGCCCACCACGGCTGCATTTATTTGATGAAAAATACAATAAAACCAGTAGTATTTAGATTTTTTTATATTATTATTATTATTGTTATTATATTAAAATGTTTTTTAATTTATTTTATTTGCTGCTGAAAGTCAGCTTGTATCACAAGAATAAATTCCATTTTAAAATAGTTTCATTCAAATAAAGAACAGCCTCAGTAAGCATAAATGATTTCTTTCAGAAACAAACAAATAGACAAAAACATTTTAGGTAAACTTCTTCAAATATTAATTTGGACCAGTAGTGATATAAAAAAAAAACAGTAATTTATCTTTTATATAAGTGTAGTTTGCCTTTATGCACATATTGTCCCACTTGTTTCAAAACATATTTAAAAATCTGCCAATTTTTAAGCAGTGTCAATTCTCAGAAGAAAAAATATTTCAGGGATTTTACAAAAGTCAAACATGTCAAATAAGGAATTTACTAATTAAAAACTGGTCTAGAAATTTTTTTTTTTTTTGCAGATCTCTGCACTTACAAGAGATTCTGAGGAGAGATCATGGCACTAAAGATATTATTAGTCATCAAATATTAACTACTTAATTATAGTAACTATTCACCAAGAGCTGGTTGCACCAGCTGTAAGTAAGTTACAACTTAGCCTAGTTTTGACGTAAATGGGACTAAGTTACACACCAACAAATACTTTTTCATTGCAGCATCACATTTGTGTAAGTGTGTGAAGGGCATTAACATGCTCTACTTTTACCCAACAACCTTCAATACTTTAGACATATATGATGCTGCTGACATTTACATTCACGTAAATAGTAGGAGAGAGAACAATGTGACTAGACCTACAGTACTTTCTTTTTTAGCGCGTCTTCAACACCTCATCTACAGCAAGCCTCTGTGCTCTTCTGTCCATGTTGCGCATGTCAGATGAAATAATAAATGGCATTCCTTATGTTTTTTCCTCAAGTTTTGATCTTTATTCATTTCAATGACAGTTTCTGAATGTTATTTACATATAAAATAGCTTACATGTGGACTGTTATTAATGTGTTGTTTTTAATGGAAGCTCGTTTTTAAAGTGAGTATATGTGAGGTAGAAAAAGTTAGAACGAAGGATAAATTAAAATTGATAGCAAAATTAAAATTTTTATTGGTTGATTTAGGGTAAACATCATATTATGAAACAACACACTACTTTACGGCGGAGCTTACGAACTACTAGCTAGTGTGTCCTGCCTTATGAACAACTGGTGCAACCTAATAATGTATAGATTTAATGTATATATACTTAATCTTCTAATTTAAGAACTTATGCATGGCTGCTGCAGACCTACCCAGATCTGCATATTTACGAGATTAAATCTGAGCTGTTTGTTCAACATCTAGTGTCCACTACATCTACATCGGTTACTCTAGTAATGATGTAACGTAAGCATGATGCCAGGAGACTTTCTCATAAATCAACTAAGAGCAGCTGTCAAATCTGGGAAGAGAGAATGGAAACTGGGTTCGCTGCCTCTGCTCATGTGTATCATGACATCTCACTGTCACGCAGGAGAAACCATGAGTGTCAGCACAAGACTGCTTTACACATTCAGCCATATATAGCACTGAAAACACTTGTCAATTCATTCATTCATTCTGTGTTTCTGATTTCCTACATACACATGCTAATAGTTTAAATTTAACCTCAAGAAGAAACTATGAGTTCATGAGAAATTAGCTCAGATGATCTGAATCAGATCTGAGAAAACACTCATTCACAGTCCTGCCAAACAGAAAGTCTGATGTCTCGGGACGTTTCTCTTCCCGAAAGCTCCACAGGGGTGCGAACGCAAGCGTGCAAAATCCCTCCTCAAACCTCATCAAAGCCTGGACACACAGCGAGTGCTGCTGGCAGACGCGTTATATCACGGCGCGACGCTGCCAGAGAAACGCAGAGCGATCAGCAAGTCAAACAATCCATACGCTGTGGCCCAAACGCCACATTAATACACACTTCTTCAGTGCATCTGCTGATCAGTTTCACGTTTTGAGCTGCAGCTTGAACGTAGTTCTAGAAAAGCACTTCAGAAAACAATCCCACATTTAGACTTGACATCACGCGCTCAACTTTGTTATAGTAATACACAGTGTTGGGAGTAACGGCGTTTAAGTATAACGGCGTTACTAACGGCGTTATTTTTTCAGTAACGGAGTAATCTAAT
>JAUCMR010000038.1:826662-846827 GCA_032357425.1 Enteromius argenteus | reverse complement strand
TGGCGAGTTCCCATATGTAACGTCTCCGTTCCCTCCTTCAGGGAACGTGGGTTACGTTCGTAACCTAGACGTTTTCTTTTTTAGTATCAAAATTGACTAGTGCATGAAAAACAGTGTTACTGCCTATAGTGTCTTGCCTACAATTTTCAGATTCTTAAATAAAAGGCATTAATGGTCTTCAGAGAAAGGTTTTGTGCTGCCAGGGTTTAGTCTGGATGTTTCTGACACTATAACAGCACACGTCTGTACTTTCACCGTAATCGTTAACCTCAGATGGTTTAAAGACGTGCTGTTAAAACGTCAGCTTTCACAGCAGAGCCATTGTGTGCTTTACGAGGACTGCAGACACTCTCGACCCAAGAAAGAGAAATCTTTAGTGAAGCAAGGACAGTATTCAAGAAACTTCACAATTCCTCATGGCTTTTTTTTTTCGCACTCGTTCTCTGTGTGGATTTGATCTGATGTATCCATGACAACAGCAAACCCAAGAAAAAGCACAGATGACAGTTCTTCACCATCAACCCAAAAGAACCCGAGAATCATTTCCATCTGAGGAACATCTGTGTGTGTTGATGGAGGGCAGCGATATGAGAAATGAAGGAAATTTTTGCATAAGACTCATGGTTGACATGACCTTGCATTATTTAATAAAGTGCATCAATAAAAGATCAGATAGTGATACTGAAATCAGCTCCAACTCCCACACAGTGTCAGGAAAATTACTTTATAGTGCAAAACTACAAAAAAAATCTTTTTGATTTCATTTTAAATCTTTCTTTTTGAAGCAGCAAAATAAACTAGTGTCCTTGTGTTTATTAGCCTATTATTTTTTATATTATAGAATTTATAGAATTATAGAATTTTATATTATAGAACACAGCAGCATTTAACGAAATGTTTCTCTGTGTATAATAAGACTATTATATACAGGGACTTGCATAAATTGGTGAATCGTTTCTTTAACCAGTTCGTTTACATGAAGCATTCAACTGAACCGATTCACTAAAATAATTCAGATGTCCAATGCAAAACTTTAAATGAAAGAGAGACATTTAATTATTTGAGACAATTACTGTGTATCAGTTTGTGTTACACATCTGCAATGTAGCAAATACAATAATTCATATTTGGCAATTCTTTTTCTCACAATACTGTATCGACACACTCCACTATGCATTCCATTTCCTGAATTTCAGGTCAGATTTAACTGCTCACGAACATCCAACAAAAAACAGGGCAATTCTTGGCGAGAACGCTCTTTATTGGACTTTATGACAGTCAGATCTCAGCTCTGTGAGAGCAAATCAAACCGAATCACAATAAAAACTCTCCGATGCTGAATCACAACGCAAAGCTAACGCGTGGTAGATGAACGAAGACGTCTCTCATCTCTCTGCCCACCACAGAAAAGCCACTCGAGAGCATCCAGCCACCCACAGACCGAGAGATATGAGAGCGATAGCGATCAGAGGACGGCCTGTATTCACACAGATCTGTGCTTCATGTCTAATCTCTTTATCAGCGCATGAAGACACAGACCTGCTGGGAACAGCCAACACATTCAGCTGACAAACTCAAACAACGCAATACAACAATTTAGATGTTGCATGTTCGTTCACGAGCACTGCTTTACTCAAGTCCATTAGCACTATTACTATTGCTCACACTAAGGTTTAGAAGTTTAAATATTTAAACTCAACGTGTGCATCATTAAGCAGCATCTGAGCTTCAAACATGATTGATTCCACAAGTTATGTGACTTTTATTGAAGAAGGACACATCTACACACCACAGCCATCAAAAAACACCCTAGCAACTGCATGGCAACCACACCCTTGAAACTACCCTACTCTTACAACCACATACTGCAGCAACATCTTAGCATCACTGCTTAAAGCACAAATATTCCTGTGAAAAAAAATACTGATTTCTCCATTTTAATTATCTTTTTTAACAATAACGACTCTTAAATCACAATAATAAATTAGTTTAACCTGTTTTCAGCAAATGGATGTAACATTACAGCGCACTCTAGAGAGGAGCACTGTGTTAAATATATGCACCATATAACATATAATAATTTTTTACTGTTCTTCAGAGTTCATGCTATATGAAAATGTAATGTACAACACTAGTTGAGGTTATTTTTCTTTGAGAAAAAATTCTTGAAAAATTGGCATGTGCTGTACCTAATATATACCCAAAATAATCAATATTGAACCAAATTGCAAGCTTGAGAATAAGAACAGATTCGACTCACTCACACTTACACACACACACACACGTGTAAACATGCACAAACACACCCTCACTCACTCTCTCTCTCTCACAAACACACATGCTTACACACACACACACAGTTACGTCCCATGACGTATTTAATTGCCTACTTGCATCTGTGATGTATGTGGTCAACATTCATTGTATTTAACCTGTGTGGTGTAATGTAATTGTACTTTCTCTTTTCTTGTTGTTGTGTTTTTTTTGTCTTTTGTTTTTATCCCTGGCTATTCTCTCTCTCTTTCTTGCTGTCATTCTTTCAGCCAGGTATGAAAGTCAGCTGTGCCTAATTAAGTAAATCAAGCTCTTATTGGTCGATGAGATGGTAAAAAAAAGCTGAAGTGCAAAGCCAGGATTGGGCGAGAGCCATTCCTCCTGCCCCAGCATGTGGTTGATGTGCCTGTATTGTTGATAGTTGTGCAGGCCTATTTTCTTGTTCTCTTTTACCAAGATTGTTATTGTTAGAAAATACAACCAGTTTATAGCTTGTCTCTGAATTATATACTTAAACTTCCTTTGTTAACCATTTTTCAATTAGGGGAGCTGTAGAGAGGTGGACGCCATTTTCTTTTGCTGAATGTTTTCTCCTGTTTTTGATTAGTTAGGGAGTGAGGTAATAATTATGTTGTTTATTTGTTTGTTTCTTTTCTCGGGTAAGTTAGAGTAATCCTCCCAAAGCCTAGACGTCTTTTGGTTGTTGTTTTGGCCTGGTCCCCCTCTTGAAGTTTCTTGCTTCCCTTTTATTTGTATTGAAACCAGACTCAATAAAAGAAAATATTTGTAGTATAAAATCTCTGTGGTGTTTGCTGGCTGGGACAGGAGTGATGGCCTCCGAAACCTTTGTTATTCACCTGTTACATCTTTACCCCAGCCCCTAGACAGGGGAGGATGTAACACACACACACACTCACTCTCTCACACAGACACACACAGCTTTTCTAAATAGACATTTTTCCTCCACAGGGTGAATAACTCCTATGAGCTCAAGTCAAAAGTGTGGAAACATTGGTGATTTGGCTGAAAGACACCTCAAGCGTCAGTGATAGCAGCGCTGCAGCTGGTTTGGGATGGCAGGAGCGTCTCTGGAGGATTAGCTAACCACCGTCTTTCTGCTCCACCACCTGAGGATCAGCGCAGGCTTTTTGGAAAACATGCAGTCCAGGGAGCTGAACAAAGCGGGGCGAGTTTCCGTTCCTGCTCTCGCCCCATTCAGCGTGACATTGACAAACGACGCGGCGCGGGCGGACATGTGCAACCTTCCCATGAACGCAAGCAAACCAGACAGATGCAGCTGCTGCGCCGATAACCACGCCAGAGAGAGAGACAACCACAGAGCGAGAGAGAGAGAACCACAGAGAGAAAGAGCACTTTCTCCTTCACTACCACAAATTTAAATCAGTAAGCGACCTAAACATTAACAGATCATGTAGAACTTTACAGCAATGACTGAGAAGGAACAAATGAAGACAATACTAGGAGAGGGAGAGACAGCAGCACTGGCAGTGAGGTATGTGTGGACGTGTCATTAGTGTTGCTTCTGTCAACTAAATTAATCATGACTAAATATCATCATCAAAGAACCTTTAGAGACAACAACGTAAAAGCTGGTAAATCGCAATAACCTTTTTTTATTTTTTATTCAGTGACGGAAACAGGGTTCCATAACTTTCACCCCAAACACTAATTAGTTGTAATTAATTTTGTCAATTTGCCATTATTCCCATTTTACTCATTTAAAACAAAATTAAAATGTATTATGCTTCCTTTATTCTTTTATATATTTCAATATGTACAAGTCAGAATACGCGAGTTTTAATTTTTACTTAAATATTGTGTTACACTGAATGACAATGTAACATTATTTCAAACTAATTTTGACATTTTATTCTTCAAAAACTTATTTTAAATGTGCTTTGATGTGCTTTCTGAGGACATCCAATCTCTTGAATTTCTTCTTATGTGGACATCTTAACGTCTTTGACTCAAATACTAACTCATACACAGCATTCATCAAATACTAAAACACCATATGGAAAAGAACAGCATCTGAATTTTTGACTGAACTATCCCTTTAAAAACAAACTTATGCATATGCGCTTTTATATTTGCAAAACCTCAAATACACGAGCGTCCAGATGAACACCAGTGCTTTCAGATAACGCCTTTGAGAAAGACTTAAGAACTGAACCCATCCTTCAGTGGTTCTGTGCAAATTAGACTTAATTATTTCAAATCTTCACAGCGTGAGAGTGACACAAAGAACATCAGCATTAGCATGAGTCGTTAAAAGCACTCGGGCTGTGCTGCAGAAAGACAAAAGCTGAGAGGGGAGAATGAATTGGCTGCGCTGTATTAGGAAGAATAACAGCGAAGGAAAGCGTGTCACTTTCAATATTCAGGCACACATCAGGAGAAGAAACACTACACAAACACACCACAGCTTCATTAGAACTGACGTCACTAATGAGGCGTACAAAATAAACGGACTTTTTGACAGACCGCTCACTTTTCATGAGCGAGTGACAGTAAGCGTGTTAGCTAGAAAACATGAACTTATTTAATCTGAAAACGCTAAAAAGACAAAAAAAAGACCCAGTGGATGAAACTTGAGTTATGCAAAGCTAACAACATTCAAAATTAAATTTGTATTCAAATTAAAAGCAAATCTCAGTTTTATAAACCACTGTTCAGACATTTGGGGTTTGTAAGATATGCACCACACATGTGCAATGCCACCTACTTGAGTGGCACTCTTAGCATTCATGTTGTACGCGGACTTGAAAAATTGCCTGCACACGGACAGGGACAGGGTGTCCACAAGACCCTCCTGATGACAAAAATGGCGTAATGCAGACGGCCGAAGTATACTTTGGCCTTCAAGCTGGCGCGGCGTTTGCTGTAGACAAGCTTGTTTTGGCAAAATATTTTGCAGTGTTCACATGTTATTCACACATACAGTAATTCACACATAATTCATTAAAATAGTTTAATTTCAAAAAGTTGATTACAAAATGCACCTACATTTTTGGAATGTTTTTGTTGAATAAAACACAATTTTTCCCAATATATTTTATCATTGAGGATTTATTAAAAAGTGTCTCGTCTCGTCACACCCCTAGTGACACATGATCATTTCTGATTATTATCAAATATGAAAACAGTTCTGCCGCTAAATGTATTTACTGTCATTTTTTACAAATGTTATCCATCTTTGCTGAATAAAAATATTAATTTGTTAAAAAAAAAATTACTGGCCCCCAAATTTTGAATGACTTAAAAAGACAAAAAAAAAGTATGGAAAAATAAATAAACAAATTAATTAATTAAAATATAGAATATATGCAATAAAACATATATAATATACTTTGTACCTCTATATATGCCACTGTAGACATATCATACAATTTCAGAGAATTTTTTCCCTCACAAATTGATTCATTACTATTATTTTGGACTAAAAACAGCCATAAGTTAGTTTTAAATGAGCATCTTGCTAAATAAGTTTTAAATGATGGCGAGTGGCGCTTGAATCATTTCTCGGGGGTGAATGTCACGGACGCTTCATGTCCTCTCGCATTGTAAACATGTCTTGTTGCAGATGACAGCAAGAGCGTAAAGCATCGCTCTCATCCCGACAGACCTGTCAGTGACCAGTGATCTCTTCACGAGCGGCTGCCTCAGCCCTCGGGCGCCTCCAATCATCTCACATTCCTCTCCAGAAACGCCTCATAAACCACAATCTATAGCGTAATGTCACGGGACAAGTATCAGGATAAAGAGAGCGGGTCCAGTCGCAGAAACAAGCACGTCTCCGGCCCGGGGCCTCACCAAACACACCATGATTCACTGCCGAAACCAGGATAATGAGCCAAAGATGAAATAAAACACATTTCATTACATGTGTAGTGCTTTGCAAGACTCTTTCTGAGACTTTTCCTCCAAATGAGAGTTTATGATGACGTTGTATTGCTGTTTTCACCACTAGCGTGCTGTTTTGAGCATATTTTAACACTTTTTCTGCATATAAATGATAAATTACCAGCGAAAATGCTGTTATGGATCGGAACGCAGTAGTGTGATAATATATTACACGCATCTGGTACATACGGCAGCTAGAAAGAATAATAAAACACATTTTATAAACATTTGGTGGTTTTCAAAATATTGAATATAGTGCAAATCTTCCTCCTGACTTTCTGGATTTTAACTAAAACTTCATTTGAAGATTTGATCTATTTATATAATTATAATTCATCACAGCTAATATTCACTGCAATCTGTTATTACTGTTAACTAAAATTATTTTCATGAATTTAAATAAAGCTGTAGAGGAAAAACTAGAATCAAATATAAACAAATCTAAAGAAAAAAAAAAAAAAAGAAGAAGAGGCTCAATAAAAATATATAAAAAAAACAACAGTACTAATACTGAAAAAACATTACATATTATGTGCTACATATTAATGTAAAAATATTAAAAAACCTAAACTATAGAAATAAAAAACACCTAATGAATTTCATGCCTATTTTTACTTATATATATATATATATACATACATATTTGCCATGTTCTGTTATTGTTGCTAACTTAATCTATTAAAATTCATTTTCATTAATAGAAAAAAAGCCAAATTAAAGTAAAACATTCATATTGGAGGTTATTAGAAGTTAAAGTTAAAACAGACAATTTATTAAAGCTAAAGAATTACAATTAGAAAAGCTAAAATAAAATAAAAAACAAACAAAGAAATGTTATAATAAGAATGTAATAATAAAAATGACAAAATAACAATTTATTTGCCTATTTATTATAAGGCATGTTATTATTGATAACTAATTCTAAAACTGCTGAAACTCATAAAAATAAAATAAAATAAAATAAAATAAAAAACAGAAAAATTACAGAAAAAAATTAATTTAACTTAAAGTAGTAAAATTGCCAACGCTAAAACAAAATAAAAGCTAAAATTACAACAGTTAAACAAAAACTGAAAAATCTGAAAATATAAATGAATACTTCCCTACAAAAAAACCAAAGCAAGAATAAATTAATTAATAAATAAAAAATTAAAATAGGGCAGAAAATGAACAGTAGGTTATTTATTTATTTATTTTAACTGTACTACAAATAATACTAAAATAATACTCATTCTAAAACAAGATCAACATCTACTACCTAGCATCTAGGTCTCATGCATTCAAATGCATTTCATTTTCAAGAAGTAGCCATCAACAAGAAAAGATTCACATTTGATTGTATCATTACATTACGAATAAATATAGAGCACTAAAATGTGCGATAACTCATCATGACCAGGGCTCATATAGAAGTACTACTAAAATGTCCTAGAATTCAGTCTGGTCTTTTCACCTGAGAGGAAATGACATGCTTCATCACATTGCTCTGAGAGCGTGTTTGTGATTGTCACAGAAGCGTTCAGGACGACAAACGGCCGTCCTACATTCATCAGGCCCACACAGACATCCCAGCGGCTGCCCATCGCCCGCGGGTCACACACACATCTTCAGCTGCGTGTGTGTGTGTGTGTGTGTGCGTGTGTGTGCAGCGTAACGCATTCAACATGCACATATATGATGGAGAAAGCTGAGAAACACACACACAGAGCTCTGGCGAATCATTAAACTGAGCAGAGAGGAGAGGAGAGGGGCAGAGAGATGAATTATTTAACGCAACGGCAACCAAATGAATAAACAAACAGATGAAGCGGGAGACAGCAAGCACCTCCACAACACCCACGCCTGACAGCAAACATCTTCCTGCTACTGTATCCACAAACTCCCACACCAGCACAGACCAAACGTGCTGCTCATCACACGACTCGTCAGCCAGCAGTTTTCATCTGATCTTTACAGGCATATTTATAAACTACTGAAGCTGTTCCAAACGTCTCAGCAACCTACCTACAACACTGTTAATTAACAAATAAATGATTTACATGGACATATAATAATCCATTTTATTATATTTATAATTGTAATTATTATATTTAACATACATTATAATTATGAATAAAACTTCACTATTTTTATATTTAAATTATATATAACTATTCAACATATATATATATATATTTTTTAGATCTTTTATAAATACATATTTTTTTACATAACATTTTAATGTTATGTAAATATAATGAATTTTTTTTTGAGATACATAAATTCTAATAAATTAGTTTATATATTATTATTAAAATATTATAATATTTTTATTAATATATTAGTATAATTGTATTATACAGAGTGGTAAAAATTATGTTTTTTTTTTTTTTGTCAGTTAAGGCTTGTTAGTACTTCAAATCAGACACAGAGATGAAATAGTGTAGTCAGATCACATTTATTTGAATGAATTATCGATCGAGAGAGAGAGATGCAACTGTGTGTAATTTACCTGCGTCTGTGTGTCTCTCTACAAACAATCAAGCTGTGTTTAGTTACTTCAAAAATTGTGAGTTCACCACCTCTTTGCTGATAAATATAATGTAATCTAGAATAGACCTAGGCTATTTTATCGATAACAGTCGCGGGGCAGCGTTGACAAGTGTGTGTGTGTGTGTAGAACAACCTGCGATCTCCTTTCTCTCTGTGTGTGTGCATCAATTAAACAATGCGTTAATATGGAACGGTGATCAAACTGACTTGGAACTACCTGTGCATTAAACAGTTTTCAAGGGGTGGTTGACTGTTTTTATTTGTAGGCTTGATTGTGTTTATGTGTTAGCTCTTCGTTTTTTGTATTTTTTTATTTCACATCATTTAAGTATATTTACATGTCTTTGCACATAATGCCTTTTTCCCTGATTGTTTTGCCGACACATCTTTTGTTACGCTCACATATTAAACTGAAACGATGCACATCAAAGTTTCAGTGGAAAAAAGTTTCAAAAGCAGCGCTGCCGCACACAGTCTGCTAAACGCAGCTCATGTGCAGCGCAAGACAGATCGAAATGACGGAGACGTGTGAGTAAAAGTGCACAAAAGCAGTGTTGAACAGGTCATGCTGTCAGCTGTGTGGATATTGACAATTTCATTAACAATTCTGGTTTAATCGTTATTAATATGGCTTCTTACGTACAGTATGCTGTGCTCGGTTAATGCATGAAATTTATTTAAAGCACACTTGCCGTCTAGTAAAGAAAAGCTTTGTTACTTTTCAATAAACAAAGTATCAGCCTCAGTTCAAGCAGCGAACCCACTATACCTTACTATAGTACACAATGAACATGAATTAACATCAAAATGTCAGCTATTTTATAGATAGCACATACATCTTACAGAAATGTCTGGTGTAAAAGCTCATTCAGTGTTTCGAACTGCGGAAAATGTGTAAAGCTTGTAAACACTGCAATATAAAAATAACCTCAAAATAAACATTTGCTGTCCATGAGCTCAACAGTCAGCTAGAAAAATAAATATAAAGAGGAGCATTTAACGAAGAAAAACAGACTGAATGTGTAAAAGACAACACTCATATTAGGATGCATTGAGGAGGAGCCCAAACTACACTCAGTGGTGATGCTTGGTCCATGATATTAGTACAGATTCTACATAATGAACAATTCTCTGTGACTTCCAGTGGGAAACTCTTCTTCATCCAGTGCTGAACGATCAAATAAATAGCATCTATTATGGATCCCATCATTAGCTTCAAACTCTAGTGTTGTTGTGAAGTTTTCACCTGTATAGAGCTTTCCAGTTCAGCTACTGTTCATTTCTTTTAGGATGCTGCCTATTTAGGGACAGGCAGCACAACGGCTCACTACATTATTAAACTGCAGAAATGTTTACAAAAGCTATTGAATAAAAACACATCTGTTCTAACGACAGACTTCTGCAAACTTCTGGGCTCTGTATTTGCATGTTTATATAAAATCAGGTAAAAACAGCCTAGTTTTGCTACTGAACAGAGCAGTTTGGTTCAAAGTCAACTAGTTAATGAATCTATCACCAGGAATACAGAGAGATAAAGCTAGACACAGTTAACAACACAAGGCCTGTGGCAGGAGGCTGGTCCTGTGTCTTGTGATTGGCTAAACCGCCTCCAGACCGCATATGGCTTTATCACCTTAAAGACATTATGCAGTTATGTCCATCTGAATGTGTTTAGCTTTAGCAGCGCTCTTTGAAATGGATTTAAATATGTCTTCCTCTAAGAGGGTTTATCATTACCGCTCACCATTAGCATGTTAATTACATAACCTAAATTATTATTACATTAAGATAAATAAGTTTTTTAAAAAATTATATATATATATATATATATTATGTATAAAATGTGTATAAATTATATGATTTTATATATATATATATATATATATATAATATGTATATTTTATTTTATTATTCTATTTTAAATATAGTTATAAATATAATGAGATACTTTACATTTAAATCTATACAGTTGTTTTTATTTATTTTGATAAAATGTTAATATTTAAATTATAATTGTTTTATACAGCTACACTATTTTACATTTCAATTGTATAAAAGTTATTTATTTAGATATTTACAATCATAGAATATATGTATATATTAAATATAGTTAAATACACTATTTCACAACTATTATATAATTATTTTTATTTATGTACTTAATTATTTACATATATATATATATATATATATATATATAAATAATGTGCTGAAATATTCTTAACTGTTTTACATTTTAATTTATGTAATTAATTGGGAATGCACGTGTTATTGTAACAATATCGGAAGTAGCCGATAATGGCTTAAAATGTAAACATCGACATCAGTTTGATATGCACAGTTACACATATCATGCATCCCTTAAATGTTTTATATATATATATATATATATATATATATATATAAGGGATGCACGTCTTGGATTTTTGCCGATATCCAATATTTTTCAACTCATTTTGATGTTTTCATATTAATGTTTCTCGATAAAGTCAGCCAATCAGATTGTAGCTTGGCGATTCCTGGAAGCTCTTGCTGTATCGGGTGTGTAACAAGCGTCAGGCGGTGTTGGTCATATGAGACTGAGAGGCGCAGGAAAAGTGTGTTAGCAGGTGGTGGAGCGGGTGTTTGGACAGCGCTCAGGTAACTGAGCTGAGCAACTGAATCTTGGGTTGTAAACACAGCTAATTAAACAGGGTTATTTAACATTTTGCATCTTCATTTGTCCCGTTCTGTCTCCATCGAGTCCCAACACGCGCCTCAATTAACCCCACCGTCCAAATGCCAGCAGACCGCCTTCATCCTCGCGCCGTTTCCTGTGGATTCAGCACTCGAAGGCAAACAAAAGAGCAGAAGCGAGGAGGAAGACGCGCTGGAGAGCTCCAGATCTGTTTGGAGAGGACAGGGAGTCGAGCGGCTGGTGTCTGCCAGCGGCTCCCCGGGAGGTGTGTGGAGGACAGCCTGCCAGACATGTGTCTAATGTGAGATAAGGTGGCTCTCCAGCGCCTCTTTACTCTTCACATCAAGGCGGGAGGGGAAGATGGCGCTCACAAAGAGAAGAAAGACTGAAACACAAGCAGCTTGAGAACACAGACCGAGAAAGAAAGAGAAACGAACAAAAACTGTTAATTTTTCTTATATAATTTACAGGAAAGGAAAGGAAAGGAAAGGAAAGGAAAGGAAAGGACGTTTATTTTAGTAATATAATGTATTATAATTAAAGAATATAGCAAAATTATTCATTTTTTATTTCTTTTTTTCATATAAATTACTTAGTTAAATGTAAGAAGTAGTATATTAGTATATTAATAAGGTAGTCTATTTATTGTTGTATAAATGTATATAAAAATGACTAAAAAAAGTTCTTTCTTATATAATTTGCTCTTATTTATATAAATATATGAAGTAAAATAACTTTTACTGCTACTAATATATAGCACGTTAAGTACAAAAATAAAAAACAAAAACAAATGCTTGTTTTCCATATTTAATTTACTAGATAAGAATTTGTATGTATGTAGGTGTGTGTGCGTGTGTGTGTACACACACACACACTTTTATAAATTTTGTAAAAAAAAAAAATCAGTTAAAAAGATAAAAATAACAAGACAAAGACATATTTTTCTTATGTATTTTCTTTTAATATTTATATGTATATTAACATTTTATGTTACGTAAATATTTAATTAACATTTAAAAATAAACAGAAATAATCATATATATTTTTAGTATCATATGTATTTTAATCATATATATACATTTAGTAATTACATTTTTATTATTAAATTTTAAAATTTGTATTTAATTTTAACTTTTATAATTTAAAAATATATTGTTTTAATTCAGTAATGTATTGTTTTGATGTCAGTATGTTAAGTTCAAATATTATACATCATACACGTTAAATTTAACTGCAGTTAACCTAGATCTTTTCTTACATGAAGATCCACTACAAAACCTGTCCAAACTAGATCCAGTGAATCTCAAACTTTACTTTGATCTTGATTAGATCCCCAATACAGCCATCTGAAGAGATGATTCTCCATCACAAACATCACAAAACATCTGCTGGATGTCGACGGGGAACGTTTTCGCTTCACACCAGAGATGAGCAAACGCTGTAGAAATGACACGTCCAGATGTAAAGGCACAGTTAGACGCCTGACAAACACGCCAAACAGAGCGAAAGAGACGGGAGCCACAGAAAGAGAAAGACATTTATAGATTTTAAAGGAAAGAGAGCGAGTGCAAGAGACGCACGCAGTGGTCTGTCACGATGTTAACGGATTGATTCTTGTTAAGTGATATAAATGAGCGCCTCTCTTCAGACTGTCTGAGCTTTGAACAAACCACGAAGACTTTAAACTTCACAATCCTCCACGACACATGGACTCAAGCATCAACATCCTGACTCACAGGAAGTGCTTGTGTTTCTTCTCAAAGGCCTCTCTACCGTCTAAGGCCCGAGCCTTTGAAGAAAGCGGGCATTTAAGTCTCATTTCTGAAGTGAAGGAGAGCTGAAGGTGAGCCAAAAACCTCCTCGACTCATCTAAAGCAAAGTCTGACTCACAATGAACACCAAACATTTATACTAGTCTCACTATTACAAACAAGCTTCATTTCACAGCTAGAAACAGGTCATGTGACTCAAAGCCACTCTGACTGGCTGAACTCTAAAATGATCAAATTAAACACTGCAGTCATATCTAGTCAGCATGTCACTTAATTATTATATTTTACTATATATTATTATTGTACACTGAAAAAAATACTACATTTATTTTAGCTACAGAAAAAAAGTTAGTCAACTAAATTTGTTTATTTAAATGTTAAAATAAATAGATAACTTCAGTAAAAAAATTAAGTAAATTCAATGAATTTTTTTTTCAGTGCAGTAAACTAAAACAAATGAAAACCATTAAAAAAATATTTGTTTTGCTTGAAATAATTGTTAACTATCATATTTTTTATTAATTAAATTTCTAAGTTAAACCTGTTAACAACTAAATATTCAAAATCTTTATAAAAACTGTTATAGTATAATATACTAAATAACACTGATGCATAATAGTTGCATTCCCAACAAAATGCATGTATTCTCTGGAGAAAAGGAAATCCCAGAATGCACTGCAACACACACAATTAAAAAAAATCCCCGGCATATTGCAAAAAAAACATTTAGCACCAAAAAGTATGCAAAAAATTGCAATCAACATACACCCAATATTTGTGTACCGGCTGTTTTTATGCTTATTACAGCAGCATGTCATTAGCCAGCTTCAACCTCTGCTGTAATCAATGATAAGCACTAGTGAGGGCTCTAGTGAGCTTCTCAAGAGAGAGCACTAATGAGACGCTGCCTATAACGAATGATTCAATCACTCACATCTGAGCTTTCATTCGAGTTCACTTCAGTTAGGATGCTGCCTATGTACGGCTCACTAGGAGGCTCTCAATCACTCTAGTGCACTCAAATATTCACCATGTTAAAACGTGCATAATGTCACTACATTGACTTACCAGAAACGCTGACATGTTTTCTTCACTCTCAGAGCGTCAGAAATGGAGGATGAGCTCATGATGGTGACACTAAATGAAGACATGTGATGGACTAAATCATGATACAGGGAACTAGGAAGGAGAACAAAGATGTACAATTAAATGAGGAAAAAATAACAAAATGAAATCTTTTAATAAAACTTCAAAGATTAGTTGGTCATGTGATTCAGAGCGCACACACTCTGATTGACTGAGCTACACAAAAAGTGTACTTCCCACTGATCTGTAATAAAGAACTGGATTGCTCATGACGTCATATAAGTTAAGCCGCCATGCCGCCATATTGGTATTCCTCACTGTTCCCATACATTCCATTGAATTAATAGGAAATATGAATTCAATGAGAAAACATCACCTAACAAGTCAGCGTTTTCAAATCTGAAGTATCCCTGTACATTCTTCTAATGAAAACACCCTATGCGTGTAAACGGCTATTTTTAAAGTGGGGAATTTCCCCTGCTTATTAAAAAAAAGTTTGCGAACATCAGATGAACATGATATACAGACGGGCATGACCTCAATATCAAATTACAAAGTGCTCCCTCTTAAATCTGAAGAAACGACTGAAATATAGTGCTTATCCTGCCTAAAAAGACCATCAATTTTGCCGATAACATCTGAAGTAAAAATGAATTTACATACACATAACATAAAAATGAATCCCGTGTGACTGATTTTAGGTCAGCGGGTTGCCTGTGACTCAATGGAGCTCTCTACCGGTAGGGAATAGTAAGATGACGGATCGAACACTTCCGGTGGCTTCACTGACTGTCGGCAGTTTAGAACGCGATGAGCGATCCAGTCATTATATAGATCAGTGGTACTTCCTGTCATATTCAATTCTGCAGTAGCACCTACAATGACTCCAGAAGTCATAAATGAACAAGTAAATAACCATAAAATGGATATTATGACAGCATAATGCAGCTCAACTGGAGACATAAAATAAAATATATTATAAAAAGCAAAACCAATAAGTTAAGCAACTAAATTAATGTGTACAATGTATTCATAAGAATCAAACATCTTGCAGATTTGCATTTGTTTTTTGAGGATCTTAAGATTAACCAATCAACCTCTATGAAGAATTAATGCTTAATGTCGAGAAAACCACAAAAATAAATAAATAGGTAATAATAATAATAATAATAAAATGTAAAAAAAAAATACCTTTTTAGGTCACGTGACTCAGACCATCACAAAAATGTGCTTCCTGTCGTATTTGCTTCACAGTTTCACAGGATAGCACATAAAATACTGCTATAAGCCATAAGCAAATGAGATAATCATCATCATGACACAAATATGCAATAAAATATCTGCTTATGGATTCTGACTCTTATCGATTCCCAGTTTCCATTCCAGTGTGCGGAAAAAAAGTCTAAAATTTAGCTGTCAAACATACTTCATAAAAACTATTATAGTCATAGACTTAATAAGAGTGTTTGTGTACAAAATAGAGCTGCACGATTCTGGATAAATTAATATCTCTCCCATTTTTCCTGGGATTCTCCCGTATTTTACCATTCTATCCCGCTATCATGCCGTTTAAATATTTTCCTGTATTTCTCCCTTATTTTTTAATCATGCTATAAAAAAAAAAAAAATCCCACTTGGTGTATTTTATACGTTTGCTACATTCACCTCTGGTAAAAACTCCTGTAATCAGGTCAGTATTTTCCATGGTTGTCCTGTTGACAGATCTTGTATGAAACGCATCCTTCTCACACAATTGACACACACAAATTTCAACCCTTTTGTCCCCTCAGCTTGGCAGCTTTACAAAGCAGTGAGGCTTTTGATATCTGCAGTAGTGATGCGTGGATGGTGGTTATAGGTGGGTTGGGTAATAAAAAAATGCATTCTTATTATTTGCGGGTGGAGAAGATAAACCGTTAATGATGCAAATATTACGCACATTTTCATGTTTTAAATATATTTTTTGATCAGGCATATGATATCGTTTGTGTGTGTGTTCGCCTTTTCAGAAGTTGCTTAGGGGATGCTTCGTTATAAAAAAAAATGTAAATAAAAAAATTGACTTTTAATTTGAGAGGTAAACTCATGTTAAAACATAGCCTCAAACACGCAGAAACCACTGAACGAGCATCAAATCAGTTCACAAGAGCAAGCGCTGTCCAATGAAGAGAAATCAGCCTCAGCGGCAGGTGATGTCAGCGGTCATTGCTTTGAGTGATGGCTGGAGAAATGAAGTGTGTGTGTGTGTGTGTGTGTGTGTGTGTGTGTGTCATGAACACATCACTGCTGATGCTTATTAGTGTTCACTGACTGCAGCTGTTTCTTTAGAGTAAACAAACCAGTAACCAACTTATTAAAAAAACGCCAATGGACATGTGCAGCAGGTTAAACACACACACACAGCTCAGATATGTGGAACATAAGTGTAGAAATGCACATTTGTGTTGGGGAGAGGAAGAATTTACCTTAATAATGAAGTTATATCATCACTAAGAGATTAATAATTTCCTAATCTAAACGTCTGTGAAAAGAGCATCTCTAAAGGTCTCACAGCTTTTAACGAAATATCTTCCTCCATCCTCGCTGCTTCTTGATCTTCAGCAGCATCTCATGATCAACCGTTTCACCTGGACACACACAGAGAGGAAAAACAACGCTCCACGGAGAACTAGAGGAGGAGAGATGAACACAGAGAGACCGCTGAACACACGAAGACAACATACTGTTCCCTAATCAGACCACAACAACCTAGTGCTAAAGACTTTTTTAGAATTAACAAATAATTGTTTGTTTGTTTATTACAAAACAAATAAAGTTCCTCATGAAAAAATAAATAAATAAATGTTTGGGAAAAATGTAAATAAATGATCTGTTTTGGAGAATCTTAAAGAAATAAATATTTGTTTATTCTACAGAACTGGTTTGTTTTTGAAGGTTCACCAGTTAACCTCTTTGAAAGATAAATGCAGAAGAATTAATAAATGAATTATTATTATTAGAATCTTTAAATTCACCAATCAGAGTCTTCTAAAATCACAAATTAAAATACAATGCCTTTTCTAATTTGAAGATCTTCCAGTCCACCTCTTTAAAAGTTCAGTGCTTAAAGTGAGGGGCATCGTAATGAAGGGAAGACTCAATATGCTGTTCTGGGGGCCCAGAATCCACAGCAGTGCCCCTGTTTAAAGTCAACATGAAAAAGCATTTACAATCCAAACCGAACAGTCAATGATTGTGTTAACAGAACAGGACTCAAGACATCACAGGGACGATTCTATTTCTGCAGACAAAGAGAATGGTGAGCAACAGAACGTTTGGAACAGCATGTGTGTGAATTAAAACTCTACTGCTGTAGAAAATGAGATTCCTCTTTACGCCATTGCTATTCATCTGACGTGTGCTGTGCTGCGGCGAGCGGTCCAGCGGGTCTAACGCTCTTTGTTTCATTATTGTGAGGTCAGAGGAAAACAGAGGTTTTAAGTTGTTGTTGACATTAATTAAGCCTCGTTACCTCAGGCCACGGTGTTCCCAGCGGCGGGAAAATGAATGCACAAGGTATTGAATACAAGCAAGTTAAGCTGTCAATCACTCTAGAGACGCAGAAAGCAGTTCGCTTTTAGACGCTTCGCTGAAAAATTAACAATAACACAATTAAGAAACACTCTGCTCGACTTAATTGGGTGAATCTCACCAAAACATGGCCAGTCGTAAGGAAAGACACAGCAATTATATCCCATTTTTTCCCATTATAACATTATTTCTAAGTCGCAATCTAAGACTAGGGCCTACTTGGGCATATCGACAAAAAAATATCCTCTAACCTGTCAAAGCTATTTAAAGGAAACACAGTCTTAGCTGAAATCCATTGCAGTCTGCCCTTGCCAATCGTCCACTAGAAATCCATCACAAGATCATACAAGCGTCCAGGCCTGCATGTCAAATAATCCAGAACATCAGTGCATGTTGAGATGCTTTCCTGATCCTACTGTATTGGCCCTCTTTATATTCCTCATGAATATCGGCTCTGATCACATTCTGCCCTTTAATTTCATGGTGAGCGACCCACAATCCGGCGTGCAAACTCTTTCATCAGCATGGTGCATGCTGGGGTTCATCAGCACTGATTTATTCATTGCATTAGTCATCTATTGTTCACCCAATTGCCAAAACTTTCTAACTGAATACAGAATAGGCACATTTTACACAATCCTTTCCATTTCTCAGAGCGCCTGCATACACTTTGAAGTGTATGTTCAATATCCAGGCACTACAATTATGGCTAATTATAGTATGACTAGAATCTTGAAATGCATGTAATGATTTTTTTCCTCGCTCTTCCTGCAATGAAAACAACAAATAGGATAATTCAGGGAATTACATAAACCCAGAATCACAAGCATCTTTGGCTAGAAAGGAGGGAGGTTAAGTATATAACTGAAAGCAATGCAAAGCACTGTGCTGCCATGGTATAACCCATTAAAATATGGCTGAAATGCTAATATTAAGGTATCTTTTAATCATTTCTCGCTATGGTTTTACCATCTGATACTATCAAGGTAACAAAAGTCATGGTATAGATCATATTTCAATCATGTTTTCTTTGAAGGACCTTGGAAAAACAGGTAAATTCAGTCTACTAGCTCATCTCAAAGTACAATAGCACAGTCACTGCACTTCACCAAATTAACAATTCATTTTAAACCTTGCAATTTCACGTTGTTAGACACTACCAATGCAGTATTTCCACAGGATTTATTAAAGTGGTGTAAATATCATCGCTGACCCATAGCACTTTTTCATGAGGGTCAAAAGCCACAGAATGATATTTCTGCACCACCGTATTTTTTTAACAAAACCATTCAGTATCACGGAATAAATCAACATTTACCACCATCAGTGATTCATAATTCAGCCACAGTACTTTTCATGAGGTGAAAAAGCCCATAAACAGTAACGCCACGTTTTAAACCCAAACGTTTTTCATACTACCAACGTACTAAGGTATTGTTTAAAGTGCCTTACAATATGAATATGTTAAACACACCATACCAACATACACCGATACCAGTAACAGAAATACCAAGGTATTGTCGTACTAGAACCTGAAAGTAGCACAGTCTCAGCTTCATATATAATGGTACCACCTGTCAATAACCCCAGTGCAGTTGTGTTGGTGATGAACCGCTCTGCGCATCTCCATCATTGAGCCGTTCGCGCGCAGCTCGGCTTCAAATAACAGCCGTTAACGGACCTCAAACCGGTTAACGTGCGAGAACAGAACCGGACCGAGCCCACACATCTTACCGTTGTTGGATATGTGGTTCTCCACGTCGTCGCTTCCAGCTTGTCTGAGACTGGCACTAAGTTGGATGTAGAGTCCCATACAATGTAAACTCCTCAGAATCACTCCAAACGCGCCCATCACTGCTCCCTGCAAAACACTCTCTCACATCAGGTGGAAATATACGGTTTTAAGAGATAGATCCAGGTGTGGCGAGTGTTTGCTGGTGGTTTTTGTCCCTGATGACAGCGGCAGGAGCGGCTGAGAGGAGGCTGCGTGTGTTTGCAGTCGCCCACGGATGCGATTTGAGTCTCACTCTCCGCGAAGAGAAACTCCCCGGATCTAACCGATGCGGCGGAGGGATCCGCGCGAGGAGGAAGTGCGGCGGCTGTCATTTCAATTAGGCGGAATAATATTATGAAGTGATTTTTTTTACAGCGAGCCGGTCAACGGTCGTCGTGGGTTGAGGTAAAAATGTAATTTTAAAAATGTTTCTACAGGCCCGTAGCCAGCCTAGTGCAAGGGGGGGTTCTTTTTTTTTAAAAAAGTGGACCTTTTTTCCTCAGTATTTTGTATTTGAGTATTTACTCATTTTGTATTTCATTTTGAGGTTTAAATA
>JAUCMR010000038.1:804813-819398 GCA_032357425.1 Enteromius argenteus | reverse complement strand
GTTGGAAATTTCTCTTAGCCCTTCGTTTGAAGTGAGGTCCCGAAAAATCTTCGTTTCGAGGGCTATCTAGCCCTTCCACTTAACCCTACCCCTCCGACCAAACGAGAATTGACACACCCCTACCACTTCATGTGAACGCGCCAAACGGAGGGGTAGGGGAAAGTGTAGGGGTAAGGGGTAGAATTGGGATTGGGCCTAACTCTTTCCCCGCTAGCATTTTAAGTTTTTTAAGTTGCCAGCCACTGCCAGCGTTTTTGATGATTTTCACCTCATTTTTACGGCCTTCAGAATATTTTCTGCTATGCATATATGAACATGAATCAAAATACCAAGTTAAGAAAAATGTTAATAGTTCAGAAATGATACTAAAATAACACTAGTTTGCAATTAAATGAGAATGAATGAGCAAACTGCCATTTATTAGTAAACAATTCATTTAAAGATCATTTATTAAGGCGGTTTCACATCAATAACTCAATTTAAGGATTTGCCAGAAGCGACAAAAACATTGCACTGAAAAAAAAAAACAGTATGTTGTCTGATTAAACCCATAACCTTGGTGTTACTGGCGCTACAATTTAAGCTATAGAAAGACATGCCTTTACAATAAGAAACAAGCACTGACAAATCGTTCACAATAAGGCCGGGATTGTGCATTAAAAAAAAAAAAAAAAGTAAATGGGGTCCATTTTGATTTCATGCTGACTTTAACAGTGTGTTTTGGAAGTGTACACAGCAAGCGTGTAAAGGTAGGCATGCTCTCGGATTAGTTTCTAAGCCCTGCTCAAGCCCTGGGACAGAGGATCAAACCCAATGAAAAATAAATTAATAAATCAATAAGATGAGTTTTTTTTAAGAAGGAAAAAAAGCAAAGTGGCACATTGAAACACAAGCCCGAGGGCTGGAGAAAGCGGCTGAAATAACACAGAGGGAGGATTGAGGGAGTCTGCATGCTGGATGATTTGAGGGGGATTATCCATTATGAGCTCCGAGATGCTGGAAACTTCAGCCCACTGCAGAGGCGCTTCCCACTGACACCAGTACACACAGCTCAAGGTCACGCATGTAAGAGAATGACACACTCCGTATGACTCAAATGCGGCCTTGGAGCGCATCAAGCCTTCTGTGGGCGTTTTCATTTCCAAATTTCTGCAGTAAAACAGAGTCGCTGCCAAACTCGGCAAATGAAAGTGATTTTCTATCTAGGTAACAGGCATTAGGTTAAACTACAGAAAATTACCAATAAACCCTGACAGCAACATTATACATGTTGCTTCTCTGGCTCTAACATTACACCAAAAAGCGTTTTAAAAAAATTATGCAACACATGCTTTTAGCTAATACGCATGCAGGAAAACAAGGCAGAGGTTTTACTAATGAGTTGATTTATTCATTTAATCAAAAATGCATGATGCACAACAGCTGCTTTCTGTAAGTAAGAATTCCACTTATTCTCTCCACTGACAAATTATGGCTTTTTATTGGTTGATCTTATTTTACAGACACATTCTAGATAGACAGAATGATAAAACAATAGAAGGGTAAAGTAGACAGAACAGAAATACTAAGTAAATGAGGCACGACAAACAACATAACGATTTATATATATATTCAATTCAATTCAAAATTGCTTTATTGGCATGACTGCAAAGATACAATATTGCCAAATACATAAATTAACTTTTTTTTTCTTTCCAATAATAATTTTTTTTTATTATTCTGTTTTTTAAAGTTATTTTTTAACCTAGTCAGAATAACCCAACTGGGGTTTGATTAATTGAAATGCGCAATGAAAAAACACGATTTCTGAGAATTAAGAATTTAATCATCTAACATGCCTACATGTATACATACATATATATTAGTTCTGTCAAACAATTAATTGTATCCAAAATTAAAGTTTTTGAATATGTGTGTGTACTGTGCATATTTATTATGTGTATATATAAAGACACAAACATACAGTATATATTTTGAAAGTATTTACAGGTATACATTTATATTAATATAAATTATATTATACATAAATATATGTAATATAAACATTTTACTTAAATATGTAAATGCATGTGTGTGTATTTATATATACATAAATATACACAGTATATATACACATGTAAACTTATTTTGGATGTGATTAATCGTCTGACAGCACTAAATATAGATAGACAAACAGATAGACAGAGATAGACAGACAGAGAGCTAGGCAGACAGAGACAGACAGACAGACAGACAGAGAGATAGACAAACAGAGAGACAGACAGACATATAGACAGACAGAGAGATAAAAGGGGCAGACAGACAGAGTTTAATGAAGGCGTCTGTCCAACACAAAACAATCAGAGTTTTCCATCGGTGCACTGAAACATTTCCATCAGCTAAACCAGCAAACAAACCACCATGACAGTTAAACCGCAGAGCAAACGCAACCTGTCTAATTCCTCCGGTAACATTTGTTTTCATTTTCGCTGAGATCATGTTTAATACGGCGTAAGCACATTCACAGGGGCCTGGCACACGCTCACCCGTCTGACACGACCGCAGCTGCTACAGAGGCCAGGTGAAAATTTCAATTTCTCACCCACTCGCAGCGGCCCGGCAGGGCACAGATCCGGCCCACAGCAGCTGCCCAGAGACGCTTTCACACTCCTGCAGCAGCTGAGAGACTCTGACCGCTAGTGTGAAGACTTCTGAACAAAATCACTATCATCTAAACGTGAATGTGCAGCAGTAATGATGGGAAACTGGCTTCCTAGTCAGATTTAAAGAAAAGCTATTTTAAAAGCTAAACATAAGCAAGAATTATTAATAATATAATATAATATAATAAAAATAGATTATTATTATTTGCTATAATTCTGTGAAACTATAATATAATAAAGATAATATTACATTATAATATAATATCATGAATTTTGTTATGAAAAATGTTCATAAAAAAAAATGTTTTAATGTTGTGAAAATGAATGCAATTTATATAATAATTTATTATATATTTTAATACATGTATTACAATCATACATTTTAGGACAACACTTAACATACAAATATTTTTTAATAATAATTGTATTTAAATATTTATTACAGATAATTGCAAATCATGATTTAATTTAGTTGTTTTTTTAATGCAGAATTGTAATATAATAAAATAATAATAATAAAGATATTAAAATAGACCTGTGCAATTCACTTAAAAGCTATATAAATTATAGCTATAGCTATATAAGCTATATAAATTATTTATAATACAATTTATAAAAATAATCTATCGTATTATTATTTAAAATTAGGTATAATATAATTTTATAAATATAATTTGAATATTGTGCAGCTGTTAAATTTGCCATGACAAAACGTGACTGAAATTTAATCTGTACAACTATTGTGTTTAGATCAAATAACCACAATCAGACGATTAGTCAATCACAACAGGCCTAAATATGACCAATATCACCAAAATAGTATGCATTTCCAATTCTAGTATGTTTGAATTTAATTAAGTTGCATGTAAAATCTGAACGTTTTTAAGAATCTGCGGTGAATGGACCGTCTGAAAGGACTAAAAATAAGTGAAATGGCTCACATGTAGCACTTGTATCCCAGACACCATTAGCTCACATTAACAGCACCCTCTAAAGAGCAATGCTTACGTCTTTGAACACCCTCGCCGCCTCTCAAAACGAGCAGCGAGAGTGCTGTCTGAACTATTACAGCCCACAGGTTTCATCTCTGTCACCAGCTACAGCAGAGTTCAGGTGGGAACGTCCTCCCCGATGAATCGTTAATAATGAAAGAGTGCAGAATTAAACAAGAGCAGAAAGAAAGGGGTTGTGCTTTCCATTAAGCAAGCTTCAACTGTATAAAGAGTTTCTTTGCAAAAACAGTTTTTGTTTTTTTTTTTCATTGTGCACTCCATTAATCTCAGTTAAACTGAAGTTGCATTATGTTAAAAAATAACTACAAAAAAAAGCTAACACAATGAAAAAACATGATAATAAAAGGACACAATCTTTAAAAGAAATCAGGAGTTCTCTTTTGCAAATAAACCCTTCATATATATATATATATATATATATATATATATATATGTACATTTCAATTATTTCAAATATATACATATACACACAAATATATCGTCGCTGTCGGGTGGAAGTCCAAATTTTGTCAATTTCATATTTTTTCACATATCAATGCTATTGGACAGTCCCGACGTGGGTCTGTGATTTTTACAAATTCTTAACCAATCTTAAGTACTGAAAATAGCTTGAGCGCGAATCTCGTATCTCCACTGGACACTAACTGTCCAGAAGTCTCATAACTCTCTTCTCATAGCTCTTCTTCACTCTGCTGGAGCGTCGCAGCATATCCTGAAGATTGAGTGTTGCAACGAATCTTCGTACAATAGACTTGCCGCAAAACCCCAGCAATACCATGAATGTGTTGAGAGTAAATAGTAGGAAGATATTTGAATTATTTAATAATAAAAAAGTCCATATTGCAGAGATGAATTCCCTGACTTGCCATCTCCTCATAGACGCGCCTTTAGAAAGAAGTCAACTATGGATTAAGACTAGGCTATAATGATTTTTTGTTTTCAATTTGATTTTATATTATTCATTAAGTGGTAATTTTATCATTTTTGTGAAGTGCTCCTGTTCAGGATGAGAAGGCAAAAGGTATAGAGCCGCAGCCCTGCAGAGTTTTTCTTCAACCCTAATCAAACACACCTGAACGAGCTAGTTAAGGTCTGAATGGTTACTTGGAAGCTACATTGAATTTTGGAACAAAAAAATCTGTTTTTATAATAAATCTTTGAAAATCTAAATCTGGATTTTAATTTTTAATGTTATTACAACCTAAAGATGCTATGTGTAAGTTTGAAACAGAAAAGAGTTTTTTTACTCGAATCAATCAAAATGGATTTATAGCTTTTTGGAACCAAACACCTCATATTTATTTTATTACATACTAAACAGCCATATCAATTCACTGATTCAAGAAAATGAATCATAACTTTCCAAGTCTAATTTTATTATTATTATTATTGCATAAAACACAAAACACAAAAACACACAAGGAAACTTAATGGCTGAATAGCAATGCTCTGTAACACTCAATTTTACATCGCCAACAAAATCCTCACAAATTCAATACTTGATCACTCATCTCGTGTCATTTAGATATGGGACAGGACAAGTCCCTCCAGACAGCACATTTCTCACTAAACTTTCATAAAACTAAAATCAAGAGAGTCGGGCTGTTCCCGAGAGAAATACTGGGTGAAGTACGAAAGAGTAGCGGTGGAGAAAAAAGAAGGGAAGTCAGCGCAAAAGAGAGAGAGAGAGAGAAATAGAAAGCTGTCAAGACTTAATCAAGGTGCTCTGGGCTGAAGAGTGGGCGAAGCCGAACACCTCATATCACTCAAGAGAGAGGAAGGATGGAGGGGCGGGAGGAAATAAAGAGAGAAATACACCGCAGCGCACAGCGAACCTTTAGCTTTAGCAACAGGGAATCTGCTGGAGCGCTGCGTGTGTGTGTGCTGATGGCCTCCGGACATGTGTTCATGAACACCATCCACCTGATGCTTTATACGCTTACTGAGAAAACCACCAGTCAACATCTAAAGCTTCAGAAGTCCTGACAGACCAGTATAACGCTCAGTTTACAGTAGTAATCTCAAAACAGCTGATTTACTAAAACCACTATAAACCTTACTAGTCATAATACAGGTGTCAATCAAACTAAAAAATTCAATATTTCAGATAGCTGCCAAGGCAACATTTCTCTTTCATTTAGTATCACTTCATGTATTAAATAAGCGACAAATAATAGAAAATTAATATTAATATAATAAATAGTGCTGTCAAACGACTAATCGCATCCAAAATAAATGTTTTTAATGTTTTTTTATGTTTTATATAATATATGTGTGTGTGCTGTGTATATTTATGTATATAGATATAATATAAATATGTATATAAATACGAGCACATGCATGTATATATTTCAGAAAAATGTTATGTTTACATATTAAATATATTTATTTATCAAATAAATTATATGAATATAAATATTAATGTGTAGCCCTGTAAATATTTTAAATATATATACTGTATGTGTGTGTATTTATATATACACAATTTATTTTAATCATTTCACAGCACTCATAAAAAATTTTTATATTATAATAAATAAATATAGTTAATAATAAACATATAATAAACATTATAATAATATAATAAATATAGAATATATATGTATATAATATATAATAAAAAAATATATAACACTGGTTTGATTAAATTTAGATTTAATCAGAATTTAATATGAAAAATCAGTGATATTAATGAAAAACACAAAAAATAAAATAAGCTGATGTATTACAGTAACAAAAATTTGGGTGAAATATATATTTATCTTGTGTCACTGTGAACAAAACCCCTAAGGGTCATAAAACTAGGCTTCATTTTATGTATGCAAAGTATATTTTGTCTTTTACACTTCGACATGAGCTTTTGAAATCATTAGTAATCTCACCTCTCATTATATGACGGACTATTTTGACGGATCCTCCCCTGAGATTGAGGATCTGATGGATTCTCTGCTGTAACTGGAAGAGAAAACACATTTCAGCACGCAGAATTAAAACCATTCAGCTTCGATCAGACCTGGAAGGATGGTAACGTACCTGAGGAACGCCAGCGTTACAGATCTCCACCATGATATAACAGAGGAGCTGGAGGACGAAGAGTCCGGCGTCCAGCCGCCGCAGATAAAACTCGTCGTCCATCGCATCATCGATGATCTCTCCACGACGAACCATATCCTGAAACGTGTTAATGACCATCAGACACTTCAGAACAAACTAGATTAGTCGCATTTGTTACGGAACTTTAAGGCTGACTTGAAAAAGCCTAGCCTCAAAACCTGAGGCAGCTTTAAAAGCATGAAAGGTTTACGCAGATTATGATAGCACTGTGTTAACATGATTAGCATGTTTGTACCATGTTCCTAGCATGATGTTAACTTGTTCCTAGCACAATTACAGTGCTGTCAGTATGATTATAACGTTGTCAACATATTTTTAACACGTTCCTAGCACACTGTTATGTTACAAGTATGTTATAACACAACTGCTGTGTTAAAATGTTTCTAGCATGATTAGCATGTTGTTAACATGTTTCTAGCATTAGTATGTTGCTAGCATGTTATAATACGATTAACACGTTTGCAGCATGTTCCTGGCATGATGCTTACTTTTATAGCACAATTGCAATTCTGTTAGCATAAGTTGTCAGCATATTTCCAACATGTTGCTAGCATGTTAGCACAATTACTATGTTGTTAGTATGTTTAGCACATTGGCACCATGTTTCTATCATGATTAGCATGTTGCTAGTATGTTTCTAGCATGACTAACATGTTGCTAGCATGTTTCTGATAATTACTGTTGTTAGCCTGTTTCTGTCATTATTAGCACATTGCTAACATGTTTCTAGCACAATTAACATGTTGCTAGCATGTTTCTTACAATTACTGTTGTTAGCATGATACTATCATGATTAGCGTGTTGCTAACATGTTTCTAGCATGAGTTGCGTTTTGTTAACATCTCTAAAATGATAAGTTTCTAGCACAATAACATGTTAGCATGAATAATGCGTTTTATCATGCTGATGTTTCTAGGACAATTACTGCCTTTCTAGCATGTTTCTAACACAAATAAAATGTTGCTAGCATGTGTGTAACATGATTAGCATGTTTTGTTCCCTAGAATGTGTGGACATTCTTTGATGGTGAGCTTAAACTCCCTATAAGCCATACGTTTTGACCCCCTCAATAAACCAGCATATGCTAGTTAGGTAGGTTTGGGATGCTGGTTTAAGCTGGTCCTTTTGCTGGTTTATGCTGATCCTATGCCAGCACGTGACCAGCGTAAACCAGCAAAGGAAAGTATTAGCAGTTAGAAAAGATACAGTCTGACACGAGTTCTAGGAGATACATTTTAAAATCTAGACGACTTCTCTGAAGCGCAGATAGTAGATCAGTAGGTTGTCTTTCTCAAGCCAACCTAACGCATGCAATATTGATTAGCAAAAAAAACACATGGATCGACAGATACGCAGCTCCATGCATGTTCAAAAGGCTCTGGATAATGATCTTGGATCACATCAAAAAGGTGATTTTTTCACACACTTCAGCTTTTCAGCACCTGCAGCCTAATTTAAAGGGACAAAGACGTTTGGCATTTGTCGAGTGCCATAATTGCAGCGATTGACACTAGCCTCTCTCCAGGGGATTTCAATCTTTTCGAGCATAAAACGCTGGCAAGCGCACGCGTTAGTGAGTGTGCACGAGCAAAAAGGCTTGTGAACACAAAGAGAACGCCGCAGGAGCAGCAGGCTGGCGAGAGCTGGCCGTCACGGGCTGCTGAAGTCACACAGAACGCGGCTCTGATCGCGGAGAGGCTTTCTGAGAGAACCGCGCTTAGACTGTGCCAAATCCATTCAGACGTTCTCCAAAAAACCAGGACAGGTCAAATCGCATTCAATGCAACTCCATGTGATTCTGTCCATTAAAATGGTTTGCAAAGTGGGATTTCTGAGCAGGATGAAGGTCAAGTATACATTGCAGGGCGTCTCAATAGTGGCCCATTTCAAATCAAGCATTCATCCCTGTAGCTCAAAAAGTAGGGCATGCCGCTAGTAACAATATGGGTCATGGGTTCACTTCTCAAGGTTGCATGAGCTTTTAAAATGTATGCATTGAATGCAATACAGGTCGCTTTGGATTTAATTTGTATTAAATTAACAGTATTGTGTTTTATGAAGGTTTCCTAACATTTCCTAATGCCTGGCTCAAGCTGTAGGAGTTTTACCCTGATTTAGCCCCGGTTTTCCCCTCCTGAGAATTGAAGAAAAAATCTTGCCCTGATGTTTGGCGTGCATTATCTGGTAAAGTGAGCGGTTCACCGATGGAACTTTGCACACATTCATACATACAATTTAATTGTAATTTTATAAATGTTATTGCAAAGGGCTATAAAAACACACATGGATTCATATATACATATGAACATCAGATAGATAGATAGATAGATAGATAGATATATTCATATGTATACATACACAATTTAATTTAATTTAATTTTAATATGTTCAATAAATAATTAGAAATTAGCTATAAATTTATATTAAATGTATATAAATATATATGTATATATTAAGAGCATATATATACATTAACACTGTGCACAGTTGAATCACGCAAAATAGGACAAGTAACACACAAAGTAAATACTTCTTATGTTCATTTAATGAATTTCAGATTTCCTTCTTGAGGCTGATTTAAAGAGGGCACAAAAAAATCCGTTCGTCATCATCACGCTGTCAGAACAGAGCACTTCGATCTTTCGCAGGCGTTATTCAAGTCTCGTTACAGAGGTACAGCCTTCGGCAAGTCAATTACATGAGTGCAAATAACAAGCGGCTTCACCTCCGGGAAACAGAGCGATTTTTAGTCACTTCCTGTTGGAGAACTGCAGGCTGGCACAGGTGTTAATATGACAGGCAGAACAAAGCAGCGCCGGGGCCTGTGATTGAGTCTCACGGGACGCGCCGAGACTAAATTAATCCGAGCACACCCTGCCAGCACTTCCTCCGTGGATCCTTTCGAGATTTTAAGATTTCCAGGGCGCTGCGGCAAAACCAGAGGAGCCGAGACGAGCAGACCGAACGCGGAGGGGGTTTATGGGGGTCTGTGTTTAGGAAATGCAATTCAGAGAGAATTTGTAGCTGTCGTTAGGCAGTAAAAGGAGGCGAGACGGGTTCACACGAGCGCGGCGCTGACAGCACTCCGAGGCGTTTTTAAACAAGGGCTCTGCTATGGGTGATATACTTTTATAGCGCTCGGAGAAAGCCGGGGAGTGCTGGTGTTCAGTCGACGAGCGCCAAACAAGAGCAGACATTTCCACAGTCATATTCCTGTCACCGCTTCTGAGAGACGATTTATAGGCCTCTGAAGAAGACGCAGAGCAGAAAGTCAGATAAGGTGGATGTGAAACACTCTCTCACACACATACACACAGAGAGAGAGAGAGGAGACGGTTTAAATCGACACACCTGCACAAAGACCTGAAAGAAGAGCTGAGTGGCATATTAAACACCGCTCAAACTGCTCGACTCAGTGGTTTCGCTGGTCATGTAAAATTAAGCGACTTCGTTTGAGTGATAATGCAGGTGAATCTTTGAATTAGAGAACTGAATCCATTTTATAGAATCGAGTTGAAACCATTAAAACGTATCTGCTAAGCAGGGTTGCCAGGTGTTCGCAACAGAACCTGGCCAACTGCTACTCAAATCTAGCCTAAGACAAGGCCAGATGTGTTTCGAGAGGGTGCCCCGGTAAAGATCATCTGGTAAAATTAGTATTTTAGGGACTAAATAACAACCCACGGAAACGGCGTTAACTAGCCCAATTCTGTGCGAAAACCATGGACTTGGCAACACTGCTGCCAAGTCAATATTTCATCTCTGCAATAAATTAAAAAAACAAAACAAAAAAAACAAACACATATATATATATATATATATATATACACACATACATATAAAAATTGCATAGAGTATGTAAATAATAGATAATAATAATGAAATTAAAGTGCCCCTGTTTTGGGTTATGAAAGGTTCATATTTTGGTTTTGGGAGTCCACAACAACAGGTTGACATGCATTCAAGGTCAATAAACACTTCAATTTTCTTATACTATGCATTTATTTTTAACTTATTTGTTCAACGACTCCTGAATGATTAGTTAAATTATTCATTTTTCCAAACTCCGGTGATTGGTCGATTTCATTTAAAGAAGTGTTTGTGAGCTTTTAGCGCTCTAAAAGTGACACCTAGTGGTGAAGAAGGACTTCACTCAGATTTAAGCGAAAGATCAACAAGCAGGCGAGCAATATGCTAATGTTTACTTTTGACGTCAACATGAAACGGCTTGGGACTCATTTTAAAAACGACTAGTTTCGACTCTTTCTTTTCAGAGACAATAACTTTAAACACAGTGCACTTTCAGATTTAAAACTTCGCAGGATGTTTTCATCCACTGTGTTACACACTACATGAAAGATTTTCAAAAATCAACAATAGGGGCACTTTAAGAAAGATATTACAACTAAATAAATAATTATCTATGCCAGGTTGCCAGGTTAGGAGGATTAAGTAAACCACTATTCAGAAAATGTATTGATTTACAACAAAAGCTGCGATTGGAGGATTCGGGCTCTTTAAAACTGGCAACAACAACTGTGAAAGCTTATTTCAGGCTTGTTACCAATGCAATACAATGCAAATGGCGAGCAAATATCACAGCTGATTGAGAGAAGCAGGAATCACGATCAAGATTGGCTTCGGGGTCCTGAACACCTTTGTGATATAATCCAGCGTTTCCCAACCCTGTTCCTGGAGGCACACCAACACCTCACATTTTCCAACTTTTCCTAATTAAACACACCTGAATCAACTCATCAACCCGTTAGAGACTCCAGGACCAGAAATATATTGGTCAGATAAGGGAGACATCCAAAATGTGCACTGTTGGTGTGCCTCCAGGAACAGGGTTGGGAAACTCTGATATAATCAATATAACGTGGTTATATGTCATTCAGCAATTGTGTATTTAACTGACCAAAAGTGACAGTAAAGACATTTATAATGTTATAAAAGATTTATAGATATCAAACAAATGCTATTTATGAAAGAATCTGTTATAAATGTAAAACAATATTTCCACAAAAATATTTAGCAGCACAATTGCTTTCATATTTGATAATCAGAAATGTTTCTGAAGCAGAAAATCAGGATATTACTGTATAGTGATTTCTCAAAGTTCATGTGACACTGAAGACTGGAGTAATGATGCTGAAAATACAGATTTAATCGCATGAATAAATTACACAGATATATTCAGATAGAAAGAAGTTATTTTAAACTGTAATAATATTTCACTATTTTACTGTATTTCTGGTCAAATAAATGCAGCTTTGAATCACCTTCAGAACCAACTTTGGAACAGTATCGTATATATCATATATGTTTAGAAGGATCAAAACTACATATGATTCGCCCAGCCCAAGCTGAAACATCCCTGAAAGCCATCTTGAACACACACATACATTAGGATGGATGAGGCACAATCTGCAGGAGTGCACATCAGTGCCCAGATCACATCCTCAACATACACACGCCAATATCCCTCAGCGCGCACACACACACACATACAGTTTAATCACACACACACAGTATAATCTGACACACACACACATAAATACAGTATAATCACACACACACACAGTATAATCTGACACACACACACATAAATACAGTATAATCACACACACACAGTATAATCTGACACACACACACACATACAGTTTAATCACACACTCACACACACACAAAGCACAGTCTACTCTAAAACACAACACACACGCAGGGATGTTGGCTAATGAAATACAGTCACATAATATGGAATAACCACCCAACCTGACAATTATCATCAATTAGCATCTGCCTTTAATCATCCCACATTAATTATCGCTGGCTAAAGCTCTACAACTTACATAACGAGAGTTACGGCTCTAAAACCTGATTGGATGAGACACGCTAAGAGCAGCGGTAAAAAGCCTTTAAACACACACCTGTGAGAGCACGTTAATTACTTTCTCCATTAATAAACCAAGCCACAAAACTTTAACAAAAATGTATTACTAATATTATCCTTTTTAATAAAAACAATTACAGCAATAATAATAATAATAGATTGTTTTAAAAGTAATAATAGATTTTTTTTGTTATTAATATGCAATAACAACAATACTAATGTATTGATAATAATAATAGACTTTAAAATTATATGCAATATTATCAAGGATAATATATTTTTATTTAATAATAACAACAATACTACTAATGCATTAATGATTATATTATTATTATTATTTAATATTTTATTATTAATATTATAAACATACAATATTGTCATATTAGGAATTATTGGTAAATATTTTTATTGACAATGCTATTAATAAATGCTAGTAATACATTACTTTTAAAATGTAATTCGTAATAATATTATAAATATTATAATACTTGAAATTATGCAAATGTTTTTAAAGACTGTGACTGTGTCCCTGTGTTTTTGAATAAACTTGGCTTAAATGGGAAGTTTCAAATGAAAACACCTTTAAAGCGTGTCAAGATTAATAAGCAGAATAATAAACCAAAAATCACATCACAATTAATTTTTACAATATTTATTTATTTTATATTTATTCATAATATAAATCTGCTTATTTATTTATTTATTATTATTATTATTATTACTACTATCAAGATTTATGAAAGTAATTAGAAATATAAGATATGATTCTAGTTGTCCAGGATCCACAAGGCCATGCTGGTTTTCAGGGCTTTGAGTAGCGAGAACACATTTGAAGTATTTGGATCAGTGTTTGAATGCCAACACGAGCTGTTTGAGATGAAACACTTTAAACAAAGAAAGACCAATCCAGTGTTTTCTGTTTGGGTGTTGGTCGAGTCACACAGACTCCAGACGAGAAAGTGTGTGTGAATCAGCGCTCGGTGTAAAAGTTAAACAGCGTTTGTTGTGAGGTGAGCGGAGCGTCCGGGAAGCGTGTCGAGCGTCCGACCCACAGATCCCAGAGTGACGTTTGAGTCTGGTAGGTCTGCTCTTATCTTCACACACAGATCTGCCCTCGCCGAGGAGATACTGCCAATCAAGCGTGAACGTGTGTGTGTGTGTGTGTGTGTGTGTGTGTGTGTGTGAATCTTACGTGCTTCTCTCCTTCGATCCTCTTGTCTGCGAGCTGAACGGCTTCCAGGTACTTAAAATGCAGCTCCATGAGTCTGTCAACCTGCAGAAGAGAGGGTGAGCGCGTTACAAATGCACCCAAACACACCAGAGATCTGCTTTAGGACTTGAATTTGCATTACGTGAATGATTTTCATATTTAACCACGACGAACGAGGCGAATGGCGGCTGTGTTATTTAAAGACAAGCAGAAGCATCCCTCATCCCCTTTCCAGTGATTCCTGTGACAATCTGAAGACGAACAGAAGCGAGGCATGAAGCCCATATGGCCGAAATCTTTTAGCTCCAGAAACTACCAATAATGCACTGCTGCTGTCAGAGTGATGAAACAGGCCCCGGCAGGACTGTGAGGGTTATTTTAAGAGTAGTGACTGCTGAGCGATAACAGCACACGTGTCCGTCCAGGTGATGTATGGAGGCCCCCGACAGAGACTAAAGGAGACGTATAACACAGGACATGGGAGAAAATGACACGAATGCCACTGAGACGGCCCAAACAACACCGGCGTGAAACATTCTTATACTGAACCACACAATCAGAGAGAGAGAGAGAGAGAGAGAGAGAGAGAGAGAGAGAGAGCCAAGAAAACGAGAGAGAGAGAGAGAGAGAGCCAAGAAAACGAGAGAGGAAAGAAAAGAGCCAAAAAGAGAGCACAAAAAAAACAACAGACAAGAGCAAAAAAAAAAAAAAAA
>JAUCMR010000038.1:778763-792459 GCA_032357425.1 Enteromius argenteus | reverse complement strand
ATGTAAATGCATTTATATATTTATTTTCTTATATTTGATATTATATCTAAATATATTTAATATATAAACAACATATTTTCATGAAATATATACATGCATGTGTTTGTATTATACATATATATATATATATATACTTAATAAATATACACAGTACATACAAATATATTTTGTAAAGAAAAACTTTTATTTTGGATGAAGCGATGAATCGCTTGACAGCACTAATATATATATATATATATATATATAAAAAACGTATAAATAAAAATTAAAGAGAGGAAAGAAAGAGATAGAAACGTATAAATAAATGAATAAATGTATGAAGATTGTATGTGCTCATTGGGCTTAATTGCCATGAAAATATATATAAAGTTGTAATAAATGTTTATAAATAATAAAAAATAAAACAAAAAGGTGTAACTAAATAATTTTATGATCACATTGGGCTTAATCGCCAATGTAATAAGTGTTAATAAATAATAATAAAATAATAAAAAGAAGAAAGAAAGAAAGGTATAAATAAATACATTTCTAAAGATTTAGAGCATATTAGGCTTAATGAAAGAAAGCAAGGGAAGTGAAATAAATAACAGTTGTATCTAAATGTGTAAATAAACAATTAAATGTTGTCTGGTCATGTGTTGCAACATGAGAGCATCATCAGAGGGATCTGAAAACAACAGCAGAAAGAAGGTTCTGGGTCATGATGATCTCTAAAGAGCCTGACACTGGGATTTCAGACAGCAGCTGGTTTAGAGAAGTTTGCTGCTCTTACACACAGAAACACAGAGAGAGACTCTTACTGAGAGCTGCTGCAGCAGTACATCAATACCGTCAATTTCTCCCAACAGCTCCCTCGTTTCTGAGAGAGAGAGAGAGAGAGTGTGTGTAGGAGGACAGAAATCAGTCAGAGAGACAGACATGAGGAGAAAAGATGATGAATGTTAGCTCAGTGTGCTAATAAAGCCTAGAGAGAGACGTGCAGGTGATAAAATGACACACTAAACACAAATAATCCACAGCCTTATTACGCTTCATTACTGAAGTCATACATCACTGCATCAGTTGGATTTTTACCAAATTCAAATGTTGTCCATTTTCATTTTTCTGGACTTCATTTAATTAAATTTAAAATCATAAAAATGGTTTTATTGCCATATCAGTATCTATCAAGTCAATGTATTTTAAAGGAAACAGAGTTAGTAAAACAGTAGTAATGAAAATAATAATGTAACAATTCCTATTTTTGGCAAACGAAGTGCTGCACAACAGGGATTTAATGGTTTTTGTGCAACAAATGTGATTTCCCAAATAAAAAAAAACATTTAAATTATTTTTACTTAAATCAGCAATATATCTGTCACTCTGCTCTCTAGATATCAGCATTGGTTATAAACTCCTTTTGAAACATCTCACATATCCTTGTTGCACTTATAAATTATGCGGTCCTTTTTTATAAGTTGTGTGCATAAAAATAAGAATGCATATCCCTTTTAAAGGGATAGTCCACAATCTGTGCTGAACTCATTCTCAACATCCGGTGTGTGATGCGGACACATAGATAAACTATACAAAGATGCCTCATTAGTGACTGTTTCTATGGGCTGTGATATGTAAGGATCAATGTGTATATCTATGTGCCAGAACACGTTGACGTGTCACATGCCGGATGTTGTGAATGAGGTGTATAAGAGGTAAAAAAGGCACAGACCAATGGTTTCGTGTCTTAACACCTCAATATATCTTCACGAGCCATAGGGTTAATTTGGTTTCATCTGTGTATGTTTTTTTTTTTTTTGACTCTCAGAGCTTTGGAAAGTTTGGTTGCTATTGACTTCCATTATATGACTGACAGACTGCAACGGTTTGAGTTAAAAACCTTTGTTTGTGTTCTACTGAAGAAACAAATCTTGGATGCCCTGGGGGTCAGCAGATAAACATCAGACTTTCATTTTTGGGTGAACTGTCCCTTTAATATCAATTGAAAACGTCATGCCGTTCACACTAAGAGTTCACTCAAAAAAAACAAAAACAAACACATTATTGGAGGTCACATATTTTAATGCCGAAAATATGATGTGTATTTTTGTAACTCTTAATAGTATTTAAAGGAATATATCGCCATAATGGACCATCTGGTATGTACAGTAGATGAGTTTGTTTCTTCATCAGATTTGGAAAAATGTAACATTGTAACAAATGTAGCATCACTTGCTCACCAACGGATGTGAATGGGTGCCGTCAGAATGAATCCTCAAGTGTTGTTTCTTACAAACACGCAGGTTATGGCTTCACAAGACATTAACTGACGAACTGGAGTGGTGAGGATTACTTATGTTTTTTCTCATTCTGATGGCACCCATTCACTGCAGAGACAGTGATGTAATACTACATTTCTCCAAATCTGTTGAAGAAACAAACTGGTCTGCATCTCAGATGGCCAGAGAAGTGAGTAAAAATTCAGCAAATGTTCATTTATTTTAAAAGACTTTGTTTCTCACTGAGCTTGTTATTGTTCTCTAGCATGAATGTGATTCCCTGTAGTCTTTGATGAAGCCACGTATGCGGCCAATCAAAGCAATTCGTCTCTCATTTTTACTTACTGTCATTGTTTTGCAGTAGGATAGCCAGTATTTCACTGCAGTACAGCTTATTGGCATCAAAAGGCATCTTGGCCTGTTTGGGAACACAACAAACACACAATTTCAATGGCTTTGGCAGCAGCGTCCCATTCGATCTGTGTGCCGTCTTCTCTATTGTCAGTGTAATTGCTGGTGTGCTGGATTCACGGAAGTCTTCAGGGAGCATTAAGACTCGAACAGCATGACGCTCTTATTCCAGCAGCCAGCGGTAAATCTGAAGAGGATTTCACCTCACGTGGATAAAAGACAGTGTGAATTGTGGCAGCAGGCCTACGGCTCTTATGAAAATCTCAAAAAAATAAAAATGATTGAGTTAAACTAATGCTATTAAAATATACACACACACACACACACACACACACACACATATACATATATATATATATATACATATACACACACACACACACTGGAATTTATATTTATAAATATACTTAATTTTTCTGATGTGTATTCCAGTTTAATGCAGTCATCTCAAAGTAAGCTACTCACAGTTAAATATAGAGTAAAATAAGTGAAAACACTTAAAACACTGAATCATTGCTGTGATTGTTTGAGTGCTCCATTATGACCACGTCTGACTCAACCAATGGGTTATTATTTTTACTATTCTAGGCACAGATATTACACAGTTGCAACAGCCCTCAAAAATGCATAAGTGAATGCTTGAATGAATGAATAAATAGATATATGGTAAAGCAGCTCTCTGCCCATGTATACATGCATGGTTACCGTCATTAATAAAGCAAAGTCAATTAAGCAAAACCTGGAAATAATAATAAATGGATTAAAATAAACTGTTTATGTTATTTACAAAATCCTGTAAATAAATGTATAAATGCCTATTGAATAATTAAATGCCAAAATTAAGTACATAAATGCAAAAATGTATAAATGAATGCATATATTGATCAATGCAAGAATACATAAATGCATTAATAAATATGCATGAATATCATGCATAGTTACTATAATTATTGAAGCAAAGCCAATAAAGCAAAATGTGCAAATAATACATGTAAATTAATAAATAATGTTTACTTGTACATATGTATTATGTGTAAATAAATGCTTGAATAAATGCATAAAAAAATGCAAACATATGAAAAAAATAAAGCATAAACAAAAGTATAAAGACATTCTTAAATGCTTTAATAAGCAGATGTAAAATGCATAAATAAATGCATACATACTTGCAAAAACAACTGCACAATTAAAATGCAGTAATAAATGCATGAATAATAAATAAATAAACAAAGCTCAGACTGGCTGTAGGTCTGTGCCAAGCTTAGTGGATGTAGTTTGAAAACTCTTTCCCAGAGTTTGATCACATGTTAGAGATTTTGGTGGTTTTGTACAATAGCATTATGTTGGTTTGCCAAGCCAAAATAATAATCAGCAAAACTCCATTATCAGACTTCATCTATGAGCAGACTACATTCATAAAGACAACGGTTTCCATCAGTGAATGGAGATTCTGAGCAGCCCTAGCAGTGATGTTACCTTGATCCTCTTCAACAGCCACTGCATCAAACCCTGCTGGGCCGCTTCTGTACACAGACCGGGACGAAACTCGGCCATGTTCTCGATCACAGCTGCCACAGAAAGACAGAGAGATCTGCTGTTACTGTAAGTCCATGCTTCTCTCAAACGTGTGTGTTGTATTATGACCTAGTTTCTGCAGCTTCTGCTTCACCTAGTTGCCATGAAAACTGATGGAGACACTCCAGTGAGACCAGAACACATTCACTCCGCACATGAACGCAGAAAGAACAGCACTTATCTGACACTGGGCCCAGAAGTAAAGACGACCCATGACCTGAGGTCTAGGCCTTCACTTTACGGTCAAATCAGTTTACACAAGCGGTAAAGAGCCACTGATCGTCAGGTCTGGACAAGCATTTAGGAATTAAAAATACGCTATGAAGCCCTTTTTTTCTTACGTTGAATCCTTGTGTGACACTATTTCATAATAGATCATATCTGATCATGACATCCTTTTTTCTTTTTCTAAATGGGTGTGTATGTGTTTGTTGTTTGCAGTTATGTGTTTCAGAGTGTAATTGTGTGGTTGAGTTTGCTGTATAATAACGAAAATCAATAAAAATATTTGAATAATAACAACAGATAAAGAAAAAATAAATAAATAAAAAACACTATAAATCAGCTCATACATTTCTTTACATGAATGTGTAATAATAAATGTTTACCAATTCTAATTAAATGTATTCTGTTAAATAAAAAAAATACATAAATAAAAATGCAGAAAAAAACAGAAATCAATTCTTAAATAAATTTTAAAAATAAATGCATGAATAAATAAATGCTTCTGTGAATATTAAATAAGTCTTTAAAAATAAGTGCATGAATAAATGTACAAATGAATGCTTAAACCTTAAATGGATGCTTAAATGCATAAATGAATAAACTAATTCATAAATCCTAAATGCACAAATAAAAACAATATAAAACATTCTTAAATAAATGCTTAAACATAAATCATTAGATGTGTAAATGCATAAATCCTAAAGTTTATAAATAAATAAAAATAAAATCACAATAAATAAATCCTTAAATAAAAATATAAACGTTTAGACACAAAATTGACAATAAATTCTTTAAAAAATGAATGCATAAATCTAACTCAGATTAGGCTGGAAGTCTACATTAAAACTTTTTGATGCATGTATAAAACACATTTATTTATTTATATTTTTATATAATTAATTAAATTTAAACATGCATTTCAAATACTGACATCAATATAATATCATTTAATAAGCCTGAGTAATTCATACGGTTTGTTTTTTGTTTGTTTTTTAGTAAAACTGACTGCTTTTTTGGCATTTTTGTTGTCCATTTTGAAGCTTGACACACAGCATAAACTGCATTCGTATGGAAAGGAGAATTGAATTATTTTTTTTTTTTTACTTATGACACCATTAAAAAATAGGTTAGCTAAAAAAGCAAAAAAAAATAGCTTTAGCCTCTGGGCCTGAGAAAATGTCACCAGCGCGAGTAAAAATCTGAACTACCGTCCAGACCAGCAGAAAAAAAAAGGTCACTGTCGAGCCCGGGACACACAAAAAGACAGAAGGAGCGAGCAGAGCGAACAGGTCTATATGACACATCACAAGGGAGTTTGAGACTCATCTGTATTATAAAAGACTCTGAAGACACCTGATAACTCAATCAGAGGCATGATGGGAGGAAAATCTCACAGCGATGAGTGGGAGGAAGAGAGAGAGAGTGCGAAATCTCATGAGGAAGGGAAAGAGATTACACAAGAACTGGAACAGCAGAGGAAGACGGGGAAAGAGGAAGACATGGAGGAAATGTGGCGTTTAAATCCGTTCAGTCAGACCATTTATCTCTCTCTGCAGCTGAACAGCATCTATCCAGAAGCAAACCTGCAAACGCAAGCCAGACGCAGTGTTTCCAGCAGCTTTGAAGGAGCATTCAGGCATTTCCTCCCTCTTAAAAAGACATCTGCTTTATTGAATACATTTTTACACATATACCACCAAAAGTTTGGAACAATTGAGTTTGAATGTTTTTGAAAATAAAAAAAAAGTATTTTAGGCTTTCCAAGGTTGCGTTTATTTGATCAAAAATCTAATAAAGTAATCAGTAATATTGTGAAATATTATTATAATTTCAGATAACATGATATGATAACATGTAATTTATTTCTGTGATCAAAGCTGAATTTTTAGCATCATTACTCCAGTCTTCAGAGTCACATGATCCTTGATACACTGTAAAAAATGACCATGATTTTAACAGTAAAAAAACTGTGAAAATGCTACGGTAAAAACCTTAACGTAACGTATTCCTGTAAAATTTACAGTAACAATCTGAAAACTGACATTCCCAGAATTCCCTGCATTGCATTACAATTTAGTTGTTTAAATGTGATGCTTTTTCTTTAAAATAACTATGTTACTTTTTAGTTTTTTCTTACCTAAACCTAAACCTAAATCACTGTTACTGTATTTTTTTTTCAGTCGAATTCCAGCAACCACAGCTGCCATTTTCTTACCGTAAATTTTACAGAATTTTGCTTTGTTTTTGCTTGCTTTTTTAAAGCAGTCTCAAAGGGGTGTTTAGTTGTAGTTTGGAAACTTCTTAACATGACTTGTTTTCCCAGTTGACATATATACTATAAGACTGAAGCCTGCTCCTCAGACTAGCATGTGTGTTGTTAGCTGGTTGGTGTGTGACTTACCTAAAGTGTTGTAAACTCCATCAGCTTCCTCCTTCCCCGTCTCATCCAAACGCTCTATATTCTGCACCATGAGAGCTACCACCTGACCCTCCAACTACACAAACAAACAAATACATGTAGACATTTATTTAGGCTAATGCTATATAAAAAATAAAAAAAAGTCACACAAATCAGGGTTTGAAACTACATTTAGACACATGCCAAAGCTATATACATATAAAATACATGTAATATAAATATATTTTTATTTAGCGATCCCGAGGTTGATGCTCATCCAAGCTGCATTTATTTTATCAAAAATATATTACAGAAAAAAACTATTCATATAAAATAACTTTTCTACGTGCATATATTGTAAAATGTAATTTATTTCTGTGATCAAAGCTGAATTTCTAGCATCATTACTCCAGTCTTCAGTGTCACACGATCCTTCAGAAATCATCTTAATATGATTATTCGCTGCTCAAAAAACATTTCTGATTATTGTTGAAAACATTTGTGCTGCTGCTAACTGTTGAGGAACTGTGATACATATTTTTTAGGATTCTTTGATGAATAAAAAGTTCAAAAGAACAGCACTTATAGTAATATTTTACTCTCAATTTTAAAAGTACAAATTAACTTATTTAAAGTATTCCTGCTGAATTACATTTTCATTTAGAGGTGGGTCAATCTGAAATAATTTTCTCTGAAACAAATATACAGATGTCCTCATAAAGATCTGATTTACTTGCTATGAAGTGTCTCAAAAAAATATCAGAAAAAAAATGTAATGGTAGACCTGGAAGGGAGGGAGGGAAGTAAGGAATGAAAAAATGAATAAAAAATAAATTTAAATAATATATTAAAATCATAGCATAATAAAATAAATAGAAAAAGAAAAATAAAGAAATTAAAATATAAATGATGCAATTAAGTTTTCTGTTTAAATTAATTGCAATTTTGTTTTTGTTTTTCTGAGCCAAAAATAAATGTCACACATTTTTCTCCTTATTTACTTGAAGTACCCACTAAAATGTCATTCAGTGTGACAATCATCCTTAGAGCAAAGTCAATCACTTTCACTCCAAATACTAAATAGTTGTAATTTTACATTTTTTAAATTTGCAACGATCCTAGGTTTTACTTATTTGTAAGATTTTTTTTTTTTTCATTTAAAACACAACAAAATTTAATATGCTTCATTCTTTTATATATTTTAATATGTACACTACTGTGAGTCCTAATAAATAAGTTGTTAGAATTACGCTGAATGACAGTGTGACATTATTTCAACCAAATTTTTTATTTTATTCTACAAAAATTTATTTGACACTTTAAAAAGTAGACACTTTACTTACATTTAACGTGCTTTCTATGAACATAAAATCTCTTCTGTGAATTTCTTTTGATGCGGACATCTAGACATCTTTGACCCATGTATATATACTCATCATTCTATACATAAAGCCCTATTTTACACCCCGTTTGTTGAGACATCATATAAAGAGTTATACAGATGTGTAAACGCGTTTGCTTGGCTGCACAACACAAATACAATCGGCAGCAATCAGACGCATGCGGTTCAATCAGCCTCTGATTGTTCACAAGCTCTTCCCGTTTCCTCTGCTCCGTCTGACACAAGTCATCTGATTGCACACCCTCCACCGCCGCCGGGATGTTACCGTCGTCTCTCTCTGCTTCGCTCGCACGCGTCAGGCCAAAGACGAGGCTACATTCCTCGCAGCAGTAATTCGTGTCATTTTCTGTAATAATCTCATTGTGCTGCTGGACCATGACCTGCTAACGCTGCTGAATCAGCCCGTAATCTCCTGTAACGCCACTGATGATGTGTTTTCTCTGATTGTTAAATAAATATTTCCTTACCAGAGCATCGATGAGCACCTCGGCCCCCTCCTCGCTCTCGTGAAGCGTGTCGATGTCTGTCAGCTCCTGCAGCAGGTCCACCACCGCGATGCTGATATGTGATTCATGTTAAGGACTTACAGATACTGACCAACAGATTTCTTATGTGCAATAAGCAATATAATAACACTACTACTCAAAAGTTTGAGGTCGGTACTTTTTTTTCAGATAAACGCGGTGTTCATGAATAAATATTTTTTTTATTTATCATGAAGCAGCACAGCGGTTTTCAACACTGATAATAATCAGAAATGTTTCTCATAATCTCTAATCCTCATATTAGAATGATTTCTGAAAGATCATGTGACACTGAAGACTGGAGTAATGATGCTGAAAATACAGGTGCGCATCACAGCAATAAATTACATTTAAACATATATTCACATAGAAAACACTATGTGAACTCACAAAATTACAATAATATGAAAAAATATATTAATGTTTTTACTGAATTTAGTTTTACTATTTTTTGAACATTTCATATATTAAACATTATACATTTTGTGAAATATTTAAAATCCAATTAATGCAGTTTTAAATTGTATCGACCCCAAACTTTTGAAAGACAGTATATTTTTGATATTATGGCTTATAATAACTTTTTTCATTATTTATTTTGGTCATTTAGATGATAATCTCTGGGGTATGACTGCTAACAGCTTTTATTATACACCCATCTGTTTTTATATTCTACACAGTAAATTTACAATCTTTATTGTCATTGTATTTTTCTGCATACAACAAAATTAGTAGTATAAATATATTTAATATTATTAAATAATATAACTAGGAATATAAAAAGCATTTAAAAAAAACATTTGTAAGATAAAATAATAACAATTATTATTATTGTTGCTTTAATTATTGTCACCAACCTGAAATAAATAAATAATAAATATAAAATAATAAATAATAATAGCACATTTGTTGAAAGTCATTGAAAAAGTATTTAAAAAAAAAACTTCGACTAATATTATATATGTTTTAGAATAAAAGCTTTTGCTAAATGAATGTAAAAGCAGTGATTAAATGTTCAACTAAAATCCTATTTTATCCTAATAAGCACCTAGTATGCTTGGTTTCAAGAACAATCCTAATCGAGAAAATGTTGTTCAGCTGCAACTTTTCATCTTATCAACAACAAAAAAAACACAAAATAATTTTTTTTTTTTTAAAAAACACATAACACTACCATAGTTTTTGGATGTGGCTCTATGGCATTAGCTAAAAAAAAAAACAATATAATTAGGAGTATAAATATAATATAATATAATTAGGAGTATAAAAAGAATTAAAAGAAACATTTGAGAAGATTTTACATACTTCTTAATCTGTTGATACAATTAAAAAAAAAAAAAAGTGTAAAAATTAACAATAATTCAGAAATATAATTTTTTTTACATAAAAGCACCTTCTAAATGAATAAATGTAAATCTAATGACTAAATGTTAAATATGCCAATGCTAATAGATGCCCTGTGCATCATCAGCCTTAACACATGATCTCTGGAGGTCATGTGACGCTGAGGATATCAGTGTTGTCGTGGCTGAGGAGGCCGAGCAGAGAGTGAACGGCGTTCAGCTCCACCAGCAGATGATACAGCTCTGGAATCGTGGCGATGACGTGCATCTCCTGGATGATGTCATTCAGGTCAAGCTCTGCCTCCATGAACCTGCCGACGACAGGAAGTGAGGTTGCGTCTCTCTGCTCATATTTCATTTCCCATTGAACGGAAACAGTGAGACGTAGAATTCGTTAAAACGGGTTTAACTCACTTCTCTGGGTTGTCTGGAAACTTGATCCTCAGCTCCTGGTTTTTGTAGGACCTCTTCTCAAAGGTCAGGATCATTTTCTTCACTGTGCTCTCATCAACAAGCTCACCCTGTCAACACACAGTAGATCAGGAGGGGTCAAAGGTCATGGTTCTCATATATAGAAATCAGTGTCCCTCTGATATAAATGCTATATTATCGACGGTTACGCACCTTTTCTACAGTACAATAAAATGTTTTGACTCATTTAAATCTAGATTGGAGCTCCAGTGTGAACGCTATTTTTTTTAATACATGCGAAACTGTAGATCTGTAATATTTCCCCCCCCAAAAAAACAACATTATTGGTTAAAAACAGTTTAACAGTAACAATAAATAATTCAATAATAAATATTATATTCTGACACCAGAATCTAATTAATTATGTAGATTTACACAAACAATTATAATATTGATTATATGTAATAAAATATGGAAAAATCTCTTTTGCGTTTAAAATCAGATAAACACTAAACGTTTACAATATCAGCAATCAAACTGATTACTGGCCATAATACACACACAGTAGTTACATAATATAATATAATAATATTAATTAAAAAGATAAATAAAATTCATTATTAATAATTATAAGCAAAAAAACATAGTTAATATATTTTATATACAAATATAGTTTATATACCTGTCCATCACTCTCTTTTTTTTTTTTTTTTTAACAAAAACACAAATTTCTTTTAATCAAATTGTTAAAAGAGGAGGACATTAAAGTTTCTACCAGCTACATGTCACTCACCGCACGTGATCAGAGAGCACATGTGTTTATATCTAACCATCCAGAGGTTCTAACCTCCTCGCTGCACATGAAATAACCCCACACGGCTGTGTTTCCATCTCACCTCTGGATCTTCTCCATCCTGGTCCCTCAGTCTCTCAAGGATCTTCTCCCCGTCTCCTCCGGTCTGCTCCTCGCTGTCCAGCTCAGATCTCACCAGGACTCGTCCGGCGTCTCGGCTCGCCGTCTTCTGCTTGCTTCTGGACTCCTCGTTGCTGTCTCCATCTCTGGGTCTCTTAGCACCTCGGTCGGGCTGAAAAGAGAAGATTATTTCACACTGACGATGAAGCTGAGACTGATCTGGAGAGACTATTCTTAGATTTACACAAGAGTGATCGAATAACACATCTGCATCAAAGAGAACAACACTGTACTAGTGCAGTCTTACAATATAACTGATGTAACAAAGATGATTCTGCCACTATAACTACAAGACTTTATTTAAGAACAAAAATACAATTTCATATTTGTTGAGCTTCGCTGATAAATAAATACTGCTGTGCAGAAGTAAAAAAACAATGCATATTACCAATAAGCTTACTAATATAAATATATTGTTGTTGTTTTTTACAATACGTTTCCAATCTAAGGAATAACATCCTAAAAAACATAATTTAACACATAACTTAGGCATGCTGCTTCAAGAAACATTGGGTTTCGGCCATAACAAAGTAACAGTAATAACAAAATAGCACTAGCATAGTTTCTATGGCTTTAGCTAATACACCTTTCTTACCATAGCACCAGTAAAGTAGGTTACTTACACCTATACTGCTGAAGTACGACTCAATCTGACACAAAATCCAGATAAAATAAACATTTAAACGAAGAGTATTTTAACAGTAAAAACCCGCGTGCGCCTGTGCTAATTCAGTTAAAGATTAATCAACGCTTTTACCTTCTTACAACAACCCTTAACATAAAGCCACGGAGAGACCTTCAACGAGTCAGTACCTGATAATTCAGCAGCTCCCCAACATCCATCGCGACTTCTGTGTGAACTAAGCCTTAAAAAGTCAGCTTTTGGTATAAAAGTGCATGAACACGACACGCTTGTGAATAAAACTTGGTTTCAGTTCTTCGCGCGAGTGACCGGCGCACGAGTGACGTCACTCAACAGCGACACCTGCAGCTGCGGAGCCGCGAAATAATAACACTACACAGTACACACTAAACTGTACACTACATAGACAGCACGGACAGAAGTGATTGTACTAGGAGTTATAGTATGTATATGTATTATTGTGTTTCACAGTCAAATACCTTCAGAATGAACAACGAGACCGGAAACACGTATTAATAAGAAGGTAAACAAAGACCGTTTTGGTCTTCATCCTAGGCTATGAGATCTTCTGGATATCTATATGTTTTCCTTCAGCTTTACTCACACGAGATAGGAATACTAGCACACACTGCATTTAGTATGAAACAGTATGCATTATGCAACTCATTATTTTGCATATTCAGTGTTATTCAGATCATTTATAGTTTATTGAAACAAGTTAGTTAGTTAGTTGAAATAAAATAAACCTTACCCGAAATAAAATAATTTCAAAAAAGTTTTTTTTTTTTTATTTAATTTGTCTTGATGTATTAAAATAACTACAAATAAAACCGAAAAACATAATTAACACTATAAAAATCATTTAAAAACTAAGACATATTACTCAATTACTCAGGAAAAAAGACATTATAAGTATTAATAAATAATAGCATCTAACTGATGCTAAAATAACTGAACAATTGTATTAGATTAAACTACTTTATATTTTATTGAATATATTATACAGACATACTAAAAACCAAAATAAGATGACAAAAGTACGCAACAAGTTTTACGACAAACGAACATCGGTGTAATATGTATCTTTCGTTAATACTTTAACATGCGTAGCGCGATTGTACTTATGAAACTATCAACGTGCTCGCAATCAGTGTTGCCAACTTTTTTCAATCGAAAGTAGCTAAATCCAGCTTGAAAAGTCGCTAGATGTCGCTAGATGACGTCACACGTCAATTTGCATATTCATTACATCAGTGCGTCATATAGCCTGTGTTTATTCAGCAGCATATATATCTTGAAATTGTCTTTTTTGTGCTTTCTTCTCAGTGTTTTTACACCAGTGGGTTCAATTTTTTGATCTCGCCTATAGGGCCCCACAACCCTTCGGGCCGGCACTGGAGACAACACTCATAAATCCAGCATGAACAGGTGATTTCCACCGGCCAACCCACGTGGAGCATTCATCGTGTCATGAATCTGGACTGAAGGGATCTTTTTTCCTGCATCACAGATGTATTTCAGCATGCTGGAAACTGC
>JAUCMR010000038.1:762452-773233 GCA_032357425.1 Enteromius argenteus | reverse complement strand
AATTAGGAGAGCTGAGCTTCCAAAAATACATACAAAATTAAACAGACACGAGGGTCTCAAAACAGTCAAACAAGAGCGAAGCAAACAAAGAACTCGTGAATAACTTAACTGGAACACTGGGCAAGGCAGCAGGGCAGTAAGGTTCAGGACTGAACATAAAGCAGAGGACGAAGCAGTCTTATGTATGGCAGAGAACAGGTGGTGGTGATTCAGACTGATTGCAGGTGAGCTGTCTAGCGTTGAGGAGTATAGGGCAATACCGCCACACCCCACTATTTTCAGGGCCCTGGGTAATAGGAGCCGGTAGGATACAGGATTAATTCTCTTAATAATCTTAAAAAGGTCAACATAGTGTGGAGCCAGCTTACATGACTCTACCCACAAGGGAAAATTCCGGGTCGAGAGCCATACTCTTTGGCCAGTTCGGAGAGAGCGACCTGCTCTGCGATACCTATTGGCTTGTTTCTGTTGATTGTGGACAGCCCTCCTCAGGGAAACACAAGCCTTCTGTCGGCAGCGGTGAATAAAACGAGTGGCGGCTGGCACTCCCACATCTGGTTCCTGTCAAGGACACAAGGGAGGGGGAAAGCCATAGACACATTCAAACGGAGACATATTAATGGAAGAGTGGTGCAAAGTATTGTGAGCAAACTCTACCCAGGTTAAATGGGAGGTCCAGGTGGAATGATTGTCTTTGCTAAGCACCTTAGAGTCTTTTCTACTTCCTGGTTTACCCTCTCTGTCTGCCCATTAGACTGGGGGTGGTAGCCAGAGGACAGACTGACCGATGATCCAATGAGCTGCCCAAACGCCTTCCAGAACCTGGATGAGAACTGGGGACCCGATCAGAGACGATATCCTGGGGAAAGCCATGCATCTTAAAGACATGTCTCATTAACAGTTCAGCGGTCTGGTTGGCAGTGGGAAGCTTAGGTAATGGTAACAGGTGACACATCTTAGAGAACCTGTCCACCACCACAAGCATTACTGTATTTCCCTGAGATGGAGGCAATCCAGTAATAAAGTCAAGAGAGACGTGAGACCAGGGGCGACTCAGGATGGATAGAGGATGAAGGAATCCCTGGGATCGAGCTCGGGGTTCCTTGCTCTGAGCACAGATGGAGCAAGTAGAAACAAACCTTTGCACATCTTTCCGCATTGTTTCCCACCAGAACCTCCTCCGAATCAGTTTGTAGGTTCTGGTAATGCCAGGATGCCCAGAGGGGGGAGAGGAGTGAGCACAATGTAAGACATTGGAGCGCACGGAGTTAGGGACAAATAAGCTCCCAGATGGTCCATTACCTGGGTCAGGCTGACATTGCTGTGCCTTTCTGAATGTGGATTCCAGATCCCACAGTATTGGAGCCACTATCCTGGAGCCGGGCATGATGGGTTCAGGGCAGATCAGCTACTCAGAAGGTTCGAACTGTCTCCAGGCTTAACATTCTTGGACCCTGTTAGTTAGTAATTTTCAGTATTTCAAAATAAACATTTTATTTCAGTTTATAAATATCCTTTAAAATTAAATATTTCACACATATATATTTTAAAAGAAATACTTAACTTTAATTGTAATTAATTTTTCATTTCATATCTAGTAATTTTAGTCATTTTATTTTAAAAGAAATACTCTAAACTCTAACTTTAATTTTTTTTCATTAATTTTTATTTCAGATTTATTAACTTTAGTATATCCAAATAAACTTTTTTTATTTCAGTTTATATATACACATACACACATATAATGACAAAAAAGTGTATGTTAAATATTAAATAGAAATATATATTATGTATTTTATAAAATTTCCAAATTTTATATACAGTATATATATATATATATATATATATATAGTTCAAAATTTTCATACATTACACACATATATATTTTGAAAGAAAAACTTATCACATGTATATACACACAGACACACGCAGCTTTGTATGATAGAGCAGTATTTTATTGTTACAACTCTTTTATTAATCACTTGTTTTGGGTGTGTAACTCTTCTGACTGATATCTCGAGTCATTAGAAGAGCGTATGGCTGAGCTCTTCTGAACTACATCACTGAGTGTGAGTGTGTGTGTGTCAGTCTCAGCTTGACGGTCGCGGGTACGAGGTGACGGTGTCTAATTGAAACAGGTGTTAGAGGTCAGAGGGTGTGCGGTGTTAACATCTGCTCGGGGGGCGGAGACAATTAGCCTCCTCACAGCAGGAAAACACAAACCCCACAGACCGCTTCAGACCGGCCTCACAATCCTTACTACTGTAGTGCTGCACGGTCCTGAGGTCACCGCAAGGGAACCGGGCCACGGCTGCTATTGATTAAAACTGAACTATTACAACTCGTAATATTAGATATTATACATAATATGAAATTTTGCTTTGGCATTTAACCAAATTAATATGAAGTAAATTTGCTAAAACTGAAATAAGAATAAATGTAAGGTATATACTTAATAAAAATTAATAAATACTTAAATAGTACATAAATAATACTAAAATAACAGTGGTTAGAAAAAGGTGTTTTTATAATGTTATTAATGTTAGTTAATAGAAATACAGTCCTTCATTGTTAGTTCATGTTAATTCACAGTGCATTAACTAATGTTAACAAATATATTAATAATGCATTGAATGCAGAAATTAAATAAGCATTGTTCAATATTAGTTCATGTTGTTGTTAACTAATGTTAACTAATGAACCTTACTGTAAAGTGTTACCATTTTTATGAATTTCATATTTTATTTTTATTTTATTTAGTTTTACATATACTTATTTTAGTACTTCAAGTTCATCCAAACATAAATGACAATGTTGCCTTGGCAGACAGCTGAAATAAAATAAGAGCTCTTATTTGTTCATTTTATTTAAGTTAATGTTAGTAATTAAATTGTTTTAATAGTTTAGTTTTAGTTAACTTTAATAACCCTGGTTCAGCCTCACCGCAGCACCTGTGATATAATCATATTTTTATGAGCTTTATGCACCAAATCATGTTTATTTTTAAATTGCATTTGTGAAGCAGATAACAGTTTATGCTACCGAGCTCTTAAGCACTGCATAATATATATTAGCGTATGAATGCGTAACTGTAGAATACAAATTCATGCATATAAGACCATACAGTAAAACTGAGTCAAGAATCGCTATCATTATTGCTCAGCTTTCTAAGTGATCAGACTTGTGATTTTTGCTGTCAGGCTCCAAGGGTCACGCAGGTAATCAGGTATATGAACATCTGATAAGACTTCCACTGAAAATTCAATTAAAAATCTGACAACCCAGCGGCGCAGGGAGAAGAAGAGTCAGGCTGCGCTTATCAGGTTTGACACAGACAAATGCAAAATCAGTCAGTTTTCTGAACTTGAGCGTTACTCTCCTGACCCCATCACATGACTTCAAATAGGACAGATGTGCCAATCAAGAAGAAATCACCAGCAAATCGCTTTAAATTACACAAATTACCTGATTACCTGCATGACCCTTGGAGCCTGACAGCAAAAAGCACAGGATTTAATAGATTCTGTCCCTATTTACTCACCCTTGAGTAGTTTCAAACTTTTTTCTTTGCTCTGCCGAAGACAAAGGAAGATATTTTGAAGAAAGTTTGTAACCAGGCTGTTTCGGTCACCATTGAGTCCCATACTTTTTTTTTTGCTACTATGGAAGTCAATGGTGACACAAAACAGCCTTCTTCAAAATATCTTCTTTGTGTTCATCAGAATAAAGACATTCATACAGGTTTGGAAGTACTTGAGGGTGAGTAAAGGATATTTTTATTATTTTTTTCATTTTTGGGTGAACTATTTATTTAATACATTACTTAATGTTAACAAATGACACCTTACTGTGAAGTGTTACCAATTTTTTCAAGGTATCTTCATTATTCTGCTCATCTTTTGGTAAAACTTTGGTATCTGGGGCCTTAAAGCTCTGTCTGCGTAGACCACTTTTGAAATGCTGGCCTCTCTCTTTTGTTTTCCTTCTGTCTGTCTGATCTAAATCACTTTTGTTCATCAGCGTGCCAGCGGTAGCAGGATGCCCCGTCTAATAAAGAGAAGAGATTGAAAATTGGGAGGTTAATGAAATTTTTCTAAAGTGTCTGTCTGGCTGTTTAAAGGCAGATTAAATCGCCACGCCATAATTAGAGTGAATTGACCTGTGAAATGACAGCGTCTCTCCTCAGTTAAGTATTGATAAATAGCTTGGAGAGATTGGCAGATCAGGTAAATCAGCATGTGGCCGAGAGAGAGAGACTGATTAACGTCAGCTGTGACCTGCATGAATTCAAACACTTTCACTAAGTTTTGCTCTTCTTAGCTTTCAGAGCTGAACATCATGAAGCAAAAAGGCAGAGGTTTGTTTCAGAAAAATGAACATGTTTATTGAACACGGTGACGCAGGAGTCACAAAGATGGGTAATTACCCGAAAAGGTCTTTTTAAAGCATAATCCCTCACTTTCAACTGAGGAAGTCACTAAGTGACATATAATCAATACCCAGGTTCAGTCATGTGACAATGTTTTTTCCAAAATGGTGGTCTGTCTGGATAGTGCATGTTGCACTGACAGCAATTGTTTGTTTTTGTCACTAAAGGCGTGTTTCAACCCATGCAGCAATTCTAATGTTTCAATAACATATTCTAGATTATACTTAACCTGGTTTTAACACATTTTTTAACAAAATGATATAAAACATGTTTTGTGGTGACATATATGTCATATTGGGCTGTTAACTTTATAACAGTAGGCGGAATTTTGATGTGACGTATTTGTCACATTAGAGGGGTTCAAGTTTTTCTTTCTCTTTGGGGTGTTACAAGCTGTTAGTGCACAGACAAGATCCCTGAAGTTACAATGATTAAAGTTTTAAAACCAAAGAGATTTTTATAAGATTACTTTATAAACGTTATCTAAGTCACAAAGTGGGTTTATTTTCAAACACCGCCCAAATGTTTACACAAAGAAAGAAGGCGGAGCTGTTATTCTTGCTGTGGTGTTGCTGCGGGTGCCATGTTCTGGAGACGCTGTGTCTCGTTGTGAAAGTGAAACTACTTTCTTTGTCCTTCCAAAAGGACATAACTAGAAATCTGTGTTAAGTTGTGTTTCCAACACTGTTGAACAGTTGAACACAAATATTAGAGTGTGTTCAGTATATTTACGGAGGACTGATTCCTGAACCTGACAGAGCAGTCTATGCTGGCTGTGCACAGAGACTATAAGGTGGAGCAATTCTACCTCTGCAAGAACAGTCTGGTGCTTCTGACTCACAACCTTTAAGTAAGTTAGGTTTTCTTATTTAAAGAAGCTGCTACTTACTATTCAAACGTGAGTTTGGAGCAGTGAAGGGGAGTGCTTGTTGTCTGCCGTTACTCCGATCACAAATGCAGACATGGTGTTATGATAATCAGTAATTATGTCTCCACTGGTTGCAACAAATGCCGCACATTTTTAGAAGGATAAGCTTTGTACAAATCGACCCGTTTCAGGAGGCAGGAGATTATCAGATTTTATCACACACAAAAAATTAATAATTAAAACTATATATTTTTTTAAACTTAAAAATAAAATGGCAATAGCATATAACAAAGCTACAACTTACAATGTTAAATAAAATATACTATTCAAACCGGTATAAATATTATAAAGACACATACTTGAGTACTCAATTAAAGTGTAGCCAATAATAGCACAAACAGCTCATTCATCTAGTTTAAAAAAATTATCTTTGACAAAGAGAGAATCTAAATGTTTGCAGTTCAATTATGAAAAGTATATCCTTATTAAAACATGACCATAGTAAACCAAGGAAAGCTTTAACACTTATCCAAGTACTAGTATACTTGTAGAGTTATTTGTTTTCTGCTTTATATTCAGCACTTCGACTTCTTTTTCCTCCCTTGAATTATTTTCTTTATCACACAGCAGGAAACACTGTGTTTTGCGGATTACTGTTATCAGAAAAACGCCAACAGCCCCTCATTCATATTTAAAGCACATGCTAGTCACTGTCTGTGGCCGTTTGCACTGTTCTTCTGTTATTATTGTTTTTATTGCTGGTCTACATCTGCAGTACGTTCACAGCTCAACAGGCGCTCGGGGGGCCACGTAATTCACCGGCGTGCAATTATGATTTTGTTCACAGCCACCTTCGCCGTTTTACAGCTTGTTATTATGCGTCGGCCTTTTCTTCTATTCTCTTCCACTGTCTCTCCGCGGTTAGTGACACTGCGTAAAGTGAAACGTAGCATGAAAATGTGATTAATATGTAAATGAGAGCAGTGTGTGAAGTCTGGTTTGAAGTCGTTAAGGGCCGCGCGAGTCCCGTTTGAGCTGACACATTAAATCATAGGTGTTCGTTCGTGTTGCTCTTAATTACAGCAGGTGTGCCGCACAAACACAAATTGCGTATCTGTGGGGATAAACGTTTAATTGCGTGACAAAACTGAACATGAAATGAAGATGCGAACGAGTATAAATAAGGGATGTTTTTACACTTAAAGGAATAGTTCACCGTAAAATGTAAAATTTGGTAAAGATTTTCTCACCATCAGGTCATCAAAGATGTAGATGAGTTTGTCTCTTCATCAGATGTGGAGAAATGCAGCATTGCATCACTTGCTCAGCAGTGGGTGTGAATGGGTGCCGTCAGAATGAGAGTCTAAACAACTTTCTTGTGAAAGCTGTGTGTTTGTAAGAAACAAGTCCATCATTAAGATGTCCACACCACAACTATAACGATAAAAGCACAGAGAAACAATATCATTGGAATCATTTTCAGAATGATTTTTTCCAGCTGATGAGCGATAGAAACATTGACAGCCAATAAGAATCAATCCTACTATAATAAGCTTGAGAATTTAAAGTTACAGACGCAGGTGCGCTGAGAATAAACAGACGATATCGTTCACTGCTGTGGATGCAAATATAGTTATCTTAATCATTATCATGCTTGGTGTGAACGGGCCTTAACTGATGGACTGTAGTGGTGTGGATTATTGTGATGCATATACTTTAGCTGTTCAGCTAAAGATCAGCTGTTTGGACACTTTCTGACGGCACCCATTCACATCCATTGGTGAGCGAGTGATATGAGAGCTAAATTTATCCAAATTTGTTCTAAAGAACAAACAAAGTCTTTCTACTTTGAAAAATGTCTTGTTTCATATACTCCTAAACTCAGCCCATTTCTTATAATCGTCTGAAAGTCGACTGTTGATCACTTATTAGACATACATCACAATATGGAAGAAAACATCGCTAATTGAAAAAGGCATCTGTTTCAAAGACTCACAAACTTGATGTGTGTATATATATATCCTCTGTGTGTGTGTGTTTCAGGTCCATCTGTTGTTTAAGCGTGTTGGGTGGTACAGTGAATCATCTCATCCGCCGCTGTTAAACTGTGATAATATTTCACCCCTGATGAATTCGCAGAATTCCTCGTCTCGGAAGCACTGAGGACGGCGTGATGAAATTATTTTCTCTCTCAATGCTTTTCCATTTGCTCCCAGATAAATTGCGCGTGTGTACGTGTGCGCCAGAAGGCTAACTTTCTCCACAGATCCACACGGCTATTTCTGATTGCCTGACGGAGGCCAGACGGCGAGAAAAAAAACCAATTCGGTTCTTATTAGCAAACAACCTTTCCACAACATTATAAAATCAATATATATTAAGCTATTCCATTATCTGAGCTTTTTTTTTCATTACCGTGGAAAACAAATCTCCAGAACAGGTATCAAAACGAGTTCCTTGTTCCGTTTCGGAGCGCTGGAATCCGTCAGTCGAGGAGAAGATTGAAAATTCCTCGCTGATGTAATGCTGCAAACCATTTGACCTCTGCATGAGGTCAGCTGTTTGGCGGGAATGAGGTTGCCATGGTCACTGAGTGGAATCTGGCGGTAAACAACGATGTGTTGTTTTGCTCTTTCTTGCGCTCGCAGAGACTGAACCCAGATTATCTGTCTAACACCATCATGAAGCCTCGATAATCACTTGTAAATCACTTTAAAGACCTTGTGAAATCAGAAGGGTTTATGGCATTTAGTGCTGGTCTGTCAGCTTTGAGCCAGTCTACATTCAAAAAATTATTTTTGCTGCTCGTTCGTCTTTGTTAATCATAATGCAATTTTTTTTTTTTTACATAATTTCACTGCATTCAGTTAATAAACTTTGCAATGCATGAGCACATTCCTGCTTAATAAAAAAAACTATTTAGAAAGAGAACAACCAGAGGTTTGTGAACAGTTTTTTCTCGCAAAATAGGAATGTCATGCACATATCTAAACTTCAAAGGTCATTATAGATCATTTAACTAATTCAAATATTCCATATCAAAGAATTCTACAAATAAAGAGGCTTCTTTACTGAGCTCTCTCGCCCACCATACTTTTTCACAAAATGTGTAATATTCTGTTACTGTTTGCGTGCTGCAGAATGCCCACAGACGTAGCAGAAAACATCTGGCTCGTGTCTATATACACTGCTGTATATAGTCTTAATACTCAACACTTCCAGGACAGTGTGAGTGTGTAAACAGGGTTTGTAATGTCAGTGAAGAGATACACTGATCTGTCTGTAGTATCCCAGCATGCTGTTTTCAGAGCGGCCCCTACAGGACAGAGACAAACACAACATGAGTCAGTCGACAGCAGGAGCTCAGGGGAAGGTTAAAACGTTGCCAGAGAGGACCTTCAAACTTAGCTTTATTAAAGATGAGTGATAAGCCGTCCTCTGAACCTGTCTCACAAACTAACATCTAACATCTACTGATAAACACCTGAAATACTGAATACAAGACCTGTGTCTCATAATCTGATGACTCTGTGTCAGTTGTTCACAGATAAAATGTCCAAAATAAATCATATACATATACATATATACACACACACATACATTTCTGATTATTATCAGTGTCGAAAACAGTTACTGCCAAACATTTTTATGGAAACTGTGATACATTTTATACAATGTGATACAGTGTCAGCACATTTCTCTGAATCTTTTAGTTCAAAACGGGGCTTTGAAGCATATCATGAATTGTTTGATTCAGATCGGGACTCTGGATCACGTAGGACCGTAATCATTCGATTCAAATCAGGACTTGGAGCATGTATAGGCAGGGCTTTGCAGTGCAAATGGCAAATCTTTTGATTCAGATTGTGACTTCGGAGCACATTTCGCAAATCATTCATTCAAATCGGGACTTGGAGCATATATAGTGATGTTTTTTTATTAAAAAAGGGACTTCAGAGCATGAGTTGTGAATCATTTGATTAAAGTTTGGACTTCGGAGTGCGGAGTCCGATCACGAATCACATGGTTCCAATCAGGACTCAGAGCATGTGTAGCGAATCTTTTTATTTAGAATGGGACCTCAAGCAATAATCGTTTGATTCAGACCCTGATTTAATAAATAAATCATTTGGTTTAGATCGGGACTTCAGCATAGAAACTTAATGAATGATTCAGATCGGGCCTTCAACCTTATCATGACTCATTTGTATTTGATTATTTTGAGTCTGACTAGCAGAAATTTGGCTAGCAGAAAACAAATGAGTTACGTAATATTCCCCCATAATCTCTTTTGAGTAGTCAAACCATCCAAAGAAAACATCTTTACAAAATGAGATCGGATGAACACCTGACTCAAACTTTTCAAACAAGTGACTAAAATCTTTCCTCTTCCTCAGACAAGTGACAAAAACAGCAACTCTTATGACTTTTTTTTCGATGAAAGGCATTATTTAGGGAACATCTGTGAATCACTTTAACTTTATTCAACAGTTTAGTTTAGAAAACTAAAACTTTAAACATCTGAGAAGCAAAAGTTTGGATTTGTTCTTTATTAAATCTCACTGAGAAACGTCTGAGCTATGAATCAGATGTGGTTTATGATTTGACACACGCCTGTAAGAGGAGTAGCAGGTTGACTTTTTGAAGCTTTTCCCTGCACGACCAAAACATTTACCTGAAAAGCAGATTGGATTTATTCTCGAGCGAAGGAGCCGAGTTTGGTTGTGTCAGGAGGGAATAACAGTCTGTGAGTTGGAGGTGTTTTTAAAGGCAGTCTTGTCAGCGTTCCACCCCAATTACCTTGATTCCCTTCCCTCCTGATTCACTCAGTAAGGATGATAAATTGCCGCCCGCAGAACCAAACCACTTACCAAACATTATTTGATGAATTTGTTTCACCTCTTCCTACACCTTAAGAGCGTTTCGCATTGATTCCCAGCGTTACAACTCTTTAATTGCAGTGTATTTTTGCTGGATTTAGGTGCACTGACCGCAGACGGCATCATATCATGCACTTTCATCTTTTCATCGGAAAACTGGACTGAGCTCTTATTTTCAGGTGTGATGTCTGGCCATTACTTTATTCTTTTCATTAAAACCATTCTGATTTGGCAGCTGATATTCATACTGTTATTTGAACTGAGTAATATAATAATCAATATATACTGTTCATATATATATATATATATAAAATATAAAAAATTAAACATTTTATTCATATGGGTATAGATATATACACATTATTTATTTCTACTGTTATTACATCAATATTATAAATAAAATGTACTATTCTTATAATTAAAATCAGTTTAAAAAATGTACTCACACCCACATATATATGTATACAGTGGGTACAAAAAGTTTTCACTCTTTGTTATATTGCAGCCATTTGCTAAAATCATTTAAGTAATTTTTTTCCTCATTAATGTACACACAGCACCCCATATTGACAGAAAAACACAGAATTGTTGACATTTTTGCAGA
>JAUCMR010000038.1:729920-743982 GCA_032357425.1 Enteromius argenteus | reverse complement strand
GACAGAGCAGCCATCAAGTGTTAGACAGTGTTCTAGATTATTACATCTGGGGTTTTTAGGTCCGATAATTAACACCTGTTTTTTCAGAATTTAACAGTAAGAAGTTACTTGTCATCCAATTTTTTGTATCAGCTATGCAACTAAAAATACAGAAGAAAACCCTAAAAAAACATTCAAAATATTAATACAAACTACAGTATACTTAAGTTAACACTGTCTTTAACACAGTTGTTAATACACTTAGGTTTGTGAAAATCTATTACTAATTAATCAGCATAAAGATTTTAACAAGACCACATAAAAAAAATATATCAGCTGCACTAGTGAGAGCACACAGCACATGATCTCCATAGTGTGTGTGTGTGTGTGTGAGAGAGAGAGAGACGGATGCTGGGGACTGATCTCGTCCCATTAACTCCAGTCTCTGCTGCTCTCAGCTGCTATATCCTCGGCTAATTGCCCCGCCGGCGGATCTAACACATCTCAATCTGCAGACAAACAGACAAGAGCTTCATTCACAACCAACATTAGACTCTCACACACAAGGAAGCCTAATAAAGTTAAAAAAGCAATAAGCTATAAGCTACTCTCATACTTAATTGCTTTTATAAAACACGACAGCTGCAATATAGTAACAGATTCAGATGATACATATATTGTTTTATTTCTTAAAGGAATCATGGTTAACATTTCTATATATGAGTAATGCACTTCTGTTGTTTTTGACTTCATTGTTTGCATCACGCATTGTTTGCTTATTAATATACTGCTTTTTTATGGTAAAGTGAAGATAAACAAAAAAACTTGTGCTATTAGGCCTGAAATATTAGTTACTCAACGTTACGGTCTATTTTGCTAATGTTATTAAGTTCTCAATGTTCTCTGAACATTCAAAATGTCCAGATTTTGTAAAATGTTTCAGAAATGAATTTTAAGGGAACGTTAAGAGAACATTTTATGTTTTAAACATTTTATCATTATTCCAACATTACGGAAACGTTACTTTTAAATGATCTCTGAACATTCTGAAACAAGTAGAAACATTTAAAGATTCATTAGCAGAACTGTGTTGTGCTAACATAATCCATATTGAACTTTTTTGGCTTTTAGTATGAATATGTCCAGTGTACTTATATGACACCAAGGTTTCTCACACTAGATAGTTGTTGTTTTTTTCCCCAGGAAACATCCCTAGGTTATCATAAACACCTTCTACACACCCTTATTCCCAAATAAAATAATTTCTCTCTTATCCTCTGTCAATTGGAGAAAGCACTTAACCTCAGTCAAGCATTCATAAATGGGACTGAATGGCTCATGTTTCAGTGGTAAATGAAAATCATCCACATACAAATGATAGTGAATCCAAAATTTCTCAAATATAGAATCTAGAGGGAGCATATAAAGGGAAAATAAAATTGGCCCCAAAATAGAACCCTGAGGAACCCCACACAAATGAGGGGCAACAGTAGAAGAATATTTCTCTAAACTGACTGAAAAAGTTCTATCTTTCTAATAATAAGAAAACTATTTCAGGCCTAAGCCCTGAATACCAACTTGGTCACTAAGACTAAAAATAAGAATATTATGATTAACTGTATAAAACGCAGCAGTAAGATTTAACAGAAGTAAAAAAGCACAGCTTTCAGAATCAACACTTCGTAGGATGTCCTTAGAAACCCTAAAAAGAGCAGACTCTGTACTATGGCCTGCTCTAAAACCTGACTGGAATCTATTTAAAGGGTTTGTTCACCCAAAAGTTACATTTCTGTCATTAATTACTCACCCTCATGTCGTTCCAAACCCATAAGACCTTCATTTATCTTCAGAACACAAATTAAGATATTTATGATGAGATCAGAGAGCAATCAGACTATCCATAGACAGCAGCACAACTGAAACGACACGTGCGTACATTTTCCTCTAGGCGTAAACAAACGCAGATTACATGTGCGTGCTTTCCCCCAGATGTAAACAAGGCTGATTACGTCAAATACGTTAAAGCTTGCGTATGCGGTGCATTATGATACTGAAATGGCGGAAGATGTAACTCAGGGGAGAAGAATGGTAGAGTTATTTTTGTTTTCTTTGTGCAAAAAAGGTATTCTCCTATTGTCGCAAAACTGTAGTTGATCCACTGATATCACATGGACTGCTTTACCTGTGTTTTAACCATGTTTCTCGATCTGGGATCATTTCAGTTGTGTTGCTGTCTATGGAGGGTCAGATAGCTCTCTGATATCATTACAAATATCTTAATTTGTGTTCTGAAGATGAACGAAGGTCTTATGGGTAATTAATGACAGAATTTTCATTGTGGGGTGAACTTACCCAATTCAGCCCGATTTCATGGCAATTCATACATATTTTATGAAGAGCCTCACAAATTCACAAAGTCATACTCATTTTTGCTAAATCGTACGTATTTTACAATTTGCCAATTCGTATGAATTTGTACGAATGACCTACACCTAACCCCGCCCCTAAACCTACCAGTCAATGGATTTTAGACATATCGTACAAAATGGTACGAATTAGCATGAATTTGTAAAATACTGTGTTGATTTAATAGAGAATATTTTCCTGTAAGCTTTGTAACACTGAACTCAACTGGTGCAAGTTCACATATGTGTGTGCATATTAGCTATCAGAAACTCCAAACTGCCGTGTTCCTGTCACAATGTACTAGCGCACAACATAGCACACGATTTGAGATGCAATTTGTGTGTTAATAAGACACATGCACATGACCTTTCTATATAATCAATATGCGATATGACACATTTGCAGCTCATCAGAAGATATCTGACGTTTAACGTGCAGCTATGAGAGGCAGGATTTTGGACAAATGAGATTTCACAACAGCTGCTACCCAGCATGACTCAAAATGTCCTGTTGTTCATCGCTTGTTACAGCAGGAACTGAATTTACATGGAACTGGTTTTTCACGTTACATTGTATCACAATCTCTTAGGGATCATTGCTTTATTCTGATTCATTTTAACTTTTGAATTCGAAATAATGAACATTTTTAGGGGAAAAATTCATTAGACTCTGGTCATCTCTCCGAACACCAGCCGAGATGAATGTTGCTTCTGACAGAACTAAAACGGCTGTAATGTGACTAGATACAAATGGTTGAGGCCGGCCGGTGGCTCAGCACCACATTACAATCACGTTTATAATGGGATATTGAGTCCGGTATTGACCTGTTAATAATGGCGATGAATGGGGTCACGATAGACTCATTATTGCTGTCAGGAAGATCTAGTTAACACGCTTCTGAGCGCTAGCAAAGCATGCAGATTTACTGGGGAAAATGAATGCAAGATATTTTAATCTAACTGTAGACCATTTCAGTTAAACAGTGGATACTATTGTGCATTTGAAACACATTTGTTACTTTAAAATATTTTAAGCAATATGTTCAAGTGCTAATAAATTGAGTTGTTCTATCCATGGTTTTTTAAGTATATCTTGCTAAAGGTAATGGAATTTGCCGTTTTAAAGCTTAATTTAATTTTTTGTGCCCAAGGCTGTCAAACTACAAAGTACCAGGGAATTTATTGCTGATATTTCCCCCTTTTACACTAATGTTTATTTTGTTATTTTTATTTTATTGTGTTGTTTTATGTTGTTAATTTCATCCTAATCCACTCTATTGGGTTACATTATTTTATTTTTATGATTTATTTTTACTTTAGTTCAGAACTTTGTTTATTTATTTATTTACTTTTTGTTCTATTTTGTTGTTCTGTTGTATTTTATTTACTTTTTATTCTATTCCATTGCTATTTTATTTTCTGCTACTTATTTTTCCTCTGTTTTGTTATTTCACTGTTTAGGTTATTTTTATTCATTTTTTTTATAAATTATTTTGGTAATTATTTGCACAGTTTTATTTTATTTTTTAATTCTAATTTAATTTCTATTCCATTTCTTTTTTATCTCCATGTTATGTTATTTTTCTAACTTTTTCTTGTTATAGGATTCGGCAGCGTGTCTGAATTCCCATCAGATACTGAAGTCTGTTAATTCCTCACTCCAGAACAAAGTTTGGAGACTATGACAGATCTCAGAGGCTTGGGAAAAAGTAAAGGAGGCCTTAATAATTTATGATAGTCGGAGCTTTTCAAAGTACTCGAGCGAGTCGCGTTTCCCCTGACATTTAATTTGTCTGAAAATCAGCGAGCGTGGAAGTCTGATTATCTCGACGAGCGCCACCTCTCCACAAATCTGTGCTTTCACCATCACTGAACATCTGAAACACTGTCAATATCACAAACCAGTGCGTAACCACCAGAAAATAATGACGCATCTGATCAGGCTGCGTTTGCATCCGAGCGTCCTGATGGTTTGCTCTTTCACGCTGTTGAACTGCGTAATGCAGATAAATGACTTAACCGTGGTATTACCAGAACAAACATAGCCATGCATGGTAAAGCACATAAACATGGCATGAACATCATTGCATTCGGACGCATTAAAAAGTCGTTTCATACATGCATAGTATTTTTTGTTGTTGTTGAAAGAAACAGACCCTGTGGTTTACTGATTTAAACTGCACATGCATCCACGTGAAAGAAAGAAACCACAATCCAATGGCATTGAATTTTGGATGTGCAGGTGAGATAATTAATTTCGTATTGATATATATATACACTTCTGGATCATTTAACAGCATCCTCTGATTTAGAGTGCGAGCGGGAAAGTAGAAATGATTTGTGCCGTCTGTCAGGGAACAGAAAGTATGAAATATATGTTATAGATCTCATTATTTTAGGTTCTACCTTGAGCAGATATACGCTGTGGATGATATATGCGCTTTTGCTGAATGATACGGGGGTCGTTTAGAATGCATTTGATTGTAAATGAGTCGTGAAATGGAAAGTGTGGTGTTTAATGTAGAGTAAAGGCGGTGGGTGTGTGCTCAACTTTGACCTGAAACTGAATGACATTGAGCTGCTTCATATGATGCATATGATGGTGTCTCAATAGCGCCTCCAAGCGGTCACGTGGTGTAACTGAGTCAATTTGCATGTTGTCACAACGATCAACTGTGGAGACTGAAAAAGAGGGGAAATAAGTTGGAGAGGAACTAAAAACACCCAATTTCTTAAACCCCAGGAGCAGAAATTCAGGCCCAAATGAACAAAACCCACATACGAGGTGGGAGATCAAAGCACTATATCTATATGTTAGCATACCGCAGGGAGGATATGCACAGTCTGACCTGATCTGACCCCCTCAGAGAAAACCAGCACTGAGCTACTGCAAGAGCAGGTGTGGTCACTGAACGCTTGAGTGTTCTGATCGGTGGAGGATGATGATGAGTGGGCGGAGAGTAGAGCATTCATTGATCATACACTGTAACCGAACTACAGTAAAATGTAAATGTTGACCATCAGCAGCTTTTAAATGAACACTGAACCAACACAACACTCGTGACTGGCAGGAGCACGTGTTTCTGATGGTATATAATAATACAAAAAGCTGCTGATGATAACATGGTAATATTGTGGTTATAAAGTTGGCAGTAGTGATGATGTGGTGATAGGAAGTTGAAGCTGGTGGTGATGATAATGTTGATAATATTATGAGGAGGTCATGGTGGTAATTGTGGTGATAAGGGTGAAGGTGATGATGATGAATGTCACAGCAGCACACAGCATGTTTGTTGCCAAAAGCAGTGGGTGTAAAGGTAACCTTCATCTGCTTTACACACCACTGCAGCTACATCAAGAGAGAGAGAGCGAGAGAGAGAGAGGTTCAGCCTCACCTCTGTTGGACCCCAGTGTGTAGTGACTGTAGGTCAGAAGTCAGATGTATCACAGGATGAATGTTTATCTTAAACATGATTTATCAGCAAATGGGGCGCAGACTGTGCATTTACAAATGGTTTGTGTCATAGACAGAGGGTGACCTAACTCCAGGATAAGGCTAAAAGTAGCCTATTTTTAGTGTAATCTATTAAATATGTGCATCATAAATTAAGCACTAAATACGTATAAGATGCTATAAAAAAATAAATTGAAGTTATTATAGCGCTTTCATTTCCAAGGCTATTTAAACAACAAAAGCATGCAATTACGATTACATTATGAAAGAAGATCACTAGCGTGAGTTGCAGTCAGTCTAAACTCAACAGAATTGCATGTGTTTGTTTAAAATGCAAAATGCAAATTTTAAAACGAAAAAACTATGCTGCAACAGGAGCATATATAAATTTAATGCAGAAATTAACACATGCATTTAGTTTTTACTGTATTAATCTCATAATTTGTGATTTAGTTACATTTTTTGGTAAATTCTTTGCTGTTAATTTCCAACCCGTGGCCAGGAGAAGGCTTAGGGTCACTGCACACCGAGTCAAGATTTTCCATATAACTTTTTTATTATTTTACGCATTCATCATCATTTCTATCTAAATGCTTGCTACATATGCAAAAACTTATTAAAACCGAAAATAATGGTTACAATTTTTAAACATTTTAAAATGACGTTTTGGAGGCAGCTGTGTAAACGCAACATGAGGTCATATTTACTTCTATGTGCGAACATTTCGGATTCAGTGTGCAATGGCCTTGAGTCCGCATTTTTGCATGCGTTTTTTCGTATTGGTCGTTCTTTCCTATTAAAACACTTGTTATGGATGTGAAAACAGAATATTAAACCTGATCAAAAACTTTTATGAGATATGACAGTTTTGGAGGCAGTGTGTAAATGTGATTGACACTTGAAGTGAAGTGGTATTTATTTTTTAGGGTGCAAAAAATTCGGACTCAGTGTGCAATGACCAGCTGACTGTACTAAAATATATAGTTCATCCGTGAAAAATTGAAATTCTGCCATTATGTCGTTCCAGACCTGTAAGACCTTCCTTCATCTTCGGGAAACAAATGAAGATATTTTTGATGAAATCCGAGAGCTCTCTGACCCTGTGGTTTAACCACAATTTTACAAAGCTACGAGAGTACTTTTTGTCCCCAGAGAAAACTAAAATAAGTCTTTATTCAACAATTTGTTTCCTCCGTGGCCTAGTGCCATTTTGGAGAGTATTCACTGAACGTAAACAGCATGTCAGCGGTGCCATGCTTGGATCTGAATGAAGACAAGTGTCCATGGTGCTGCACAGGTTGTTTACATTAAATGGCAGAATTTGAACTTTTGGGTGAACTATTCCTTTAAACTCATCCATCAGCAGCTCTGTAAAAGGTGAAAACGGGATACCCCGAGTCCACATAACCGCAAATTAAAACCCAGAGGAAAATGCAGATTAGCCATTAGTCGGCACAGAGAAATTAGCATTGTGAGGTTTATTAATCTTCCAGATCAGTTATAATGAGGGTAATTATTTGCGTCTGCAGGTTAATCATCCACTGATTAAATCAACCTGACTCTGGTTTTATTGGGCTTTGAGGACATGCTTTGATCACATATTCTCCTCCTGTATAAAAGATGCTCGTTCTTGATCACTCAACACAAACACATGGCAACACCATGTTTTTGGACAGGTACTATGGCAGTACCTGGTACCATTATGAGTTAAACTTGATAAGAGCGCCATCTGCTGGTCAGCAATGTGTTTACAGCACTGACATTTTGTGTTAGATTAAGCTTAGTACAACTAAAACATAATTATAATACTACTAATAATCAAAATTAATTAAACCTTAATTACAATTAAAGTGACAAAATATAAAAAAATAAATCTTTAAAAATATTAACAAAATGGTAACACTGGTTCATCAATAAATTCTTAATTTGCTGCTAGATTGCTAGATAGTAGCTAGTTGTTCAGTTTTGGTATGGGTAGGATTAGGGATGTAGAATAAGGCATTAATATGTGCTTAATTAGCACTAATAATTTTCTAATATTGTAGTAATATGTATGCTAATAAACAACTAATAGGTGTAACTATAAAATAAAAGTGTTACCAGCTAAATATGTATTAAATATCACCTGTTCAATATTGAAATATTGTTAATATTTGAAATTAAAATATCTGGATCTATACATTTATTTATTTTTAACATTATTTCAGCGCTCATTCTGAAAACATCAGATGTCAAGACAATCACAAGTGATTTTAGGAAATCAAAAGGTTTATTTACGTCGTCAGAACAAAGACAATCCATTAATGTGTGATTGACAGCTGATAATCTGAAACACTGACACATCACATCCCTTCTGCTGAAACAACCAATCAGTGCTTGAAAACAATTCACATGTTGAACTAAAACACTGTAACTGCTGCAAATGGAATTTAAAATCATAATTCAAAGCAATTTAACTGGACTTTAGATCCAAATCTGATCTTATTGGCACTTAATTTTAAAAGCAGACACGTATTCACCATACCATCGGCCACTTTTTAAAGTGGTTTATAAAGTAAACAGGAAAACCTCTTATGCAGCAAAAAAAAAAAAGCCCTATTACAATAATATTGCTATTGTACAACCATATAAACATGAATCACGCTCACCAAAGCGCTTGATCCCATCAAAAGAATTGTCCCAGACAACTCCTCCTCGCACACAACAAAAAACTACCGAACAATTGTCACACAAACATCAAAATCACACACACATGCACATTTATGATTTACACAAGCGTCTGTCCAAAAAACACATTCAACTAAACAACAAAAGCTGCCTTAAAAAAACAGAGTAAGGCAAAACCCGATCAAATCTACACACAGAAGGCCAATCTGCATTAAATTATACATTTTATAAGATGAAGAGCTTATCAAACAGTGTCCTTAAACTTCCGAGCCCTTTATAATCAAACCTACCTTATCAAATCCATTTAAATAACCCACTACACTGACATTATATCATTAGAACCCTTTCATCTGACTATATACACTTCGTCCTGTAGCTAATAGCACAGTGGAAATATGACTATGAAACACTCACAAGCTATAAATCAAACTCCAGGAGGGAAATACAGAAATACAAGACATTATTTCTATCCCTGGACTCATTAAAGGGAATCCTAAAAAGGGCTGAAGGCATAAACACAACAAAAATACAAATAGTGCTGCTTTTTTTTTTTTTTTAAATATCAAGAGTAATATTTAAGATGAGACTGAAAATTATATGAATATTTACACACATGCACAGAACAAAAAACAAGTCAAGTGAATTTTTAGGGGAGTATATATATAATAATTGGGCATTTACTGTACCAGGATCAGATATTAATTATAATAAATACAGAACGTCTCCTGTAACAGCAATAAAAACAACGCACAAACCTATATACTCTATGCTTTAAAAGACGCAGAACTCTGTGGATGCGAGACAATTGGTGACATGATGAACATTTGCACGGAACGTGTGAATATACTTGTGATTAGAAATGAATTGATATTAGGACTGTGTGAATAGTTCGTTTCTTGTAAATCCTCTTTATCGCTACACGAGCGACGACGGATTGATTATCGTGCAGCATGCATAACCAACCTATGCAACATAACCAGACCCTAAACACATACAGTAACTAACATGTCACTCGCCTGAAATACTATACGATTCTCCTGAGAAATAGTCCATAAAACCTGTCAGTTTATATTCAAACCTCTATCCGGTACGATTTCGACATTACTAAAACCTTCACAATGACATATTTACAATACATTTGAATAAAAACGACAAAAAAAAAAAAAAAGATTTAAGAAAAGTTCACCAAAAATGAATATTTGCTGAAAACATGCTCATCCTTGGGCCACCCGAGATGTAGATGAGTTTGTTTCTTCATCAGATTTGGAGAAAGGTAGCATTGCATCACTTGCTCACCAATGGATGTGAATGGGTGCCGTCAGAATGAGAGTCCAAACAGCTGATAAACACATCACAATAATCCACACCACTCCAGTCCATCAGTTAATTATCGTGACGAGGAAAGTTGCATTTGTAGAAAAGAAAAATCCAAGATGTTTTCACTTTAATAATATAATATAATAAGGAGATAAATAAAGAGATAATGTCTTAGTGATGGATGTGTTTCTTTTAAACAAGCAGCGTTTCTCTTCTCAAGACATTCACTGAAGGACTGGAGTAGTGTGGATTGTTTTTAGCAGCTGTTTGGACTCTCATTCTGACGGCACCCATTCACATCAATTGGTGAGTAAGTGATGCAATGCTGTATTTCTCCAAATCTGATAAAGAAACAAACTCATCTGCATATTTGGACGGCCTGAGGGTGAGTATGTTTCAGCAAATTTAAATTTGTGTGTAAACGATTCCTTTAAAGGTGACTTATTTCTATTAATAAATTAAATGGCGCTGCTCAGAGACCTCTGAGCAAGTCTGGATTGAAAAGCGAAGTGGAATCAGTTTCCTGTTCTCGCTGGGAAACGAACACTCGGATCCGTCCGTCAGAACTCCAGAGGGCCGAGGTCACCGAAGTCGCAGTCGAACAGCTCGCTGACGCCTTCGTGATCCTCCAGACCGAAGTGATAGTCCTGGTTGTGTGGCGGAGACAGGCAGATAAAACTGTCCAGCGGGAGACCGATGGCGTCCACCATGCCGCCCCGCTCCAGGGGGAACGACGAGTCCAAAGGAGACAAATCGAAATCTGGCATCTCACAAATACCCGAAAACGGGTCAGAGTCCAGAAATGACTCTGAAACAGAAAAAAAAAAAATTTGTTCTTCTACAGAAATTAATATCATAAACAAAAACTTAATATAATTTAATTGAAAAAGTAACACGTAAACAATTAGTGCAAGAATGACTAATTATTAAATCTCTCAATATTAAATATTTATTTGGAATTAACATTTAATGATTTAGATTTGTGTTTAATATTTTTTATTTATAACATTTACATTTAATTTTAAAATACCGTTTATTTAAAAATTACGATTTGTATTTGAAATTAAACTACATTTATATTTTATGTAAAAAATTTTAAAAGATTTATATTTATATTTAGATACACTTGAAAATGTTTACAAGTACATATATTTATATAATTTATATTATAAATATATTTAACAATTTTTATGAAGTATATACATGCATGTGTGTGTATTTATTTATAAATAATAAATCTACAAAGTACACACTTTATGTAAATATAGTATTTGTTGTGCTAAAGTGACAAGACAATGATTTTAGTAAATCAAGATATTACATGCTTAATCATGCTAACCTGAATCTGCACCCAGAGGCAAAGGGGAGGAACTGGGGAGCGTAGTCGGTGTTGAAGATGTCACTTCCTGTGAGATGGGATCAAACTGTGGGGGGCTCTGATTGGACGATTTCGCTGGACTACAATCAGTGACAGGACTACAAACCCCAGAACTGTCCTCAGGACACAGAAACACATCAATCGGGCCTTTGGAGCTCTTGAGAGAAATCTGGTAACCCTGTAATACAGACAGGAGCAGTTGAGCCCATTTAAAGAGACAATTTACAAGCATATACATGAGTAAGTGAGAGTGTGTGTGTTGTGTCACCTCGCTGGGTTCAGACACCTGCATCTGTGTCTCCGGTGGAGCTCGAATCACCATGATGATCTGGTCCGGCGGGTTCACGGTGTTACGCAGGTCCTGACATCTAACATATCCCAGCGTGACTTCACGTTAAAGATCACAACACACACAAATTAACATGTTAGTCTACTCGAGCTGCCGGGATCATCATTTTCTGTTTCCAGATCTGCCTCAAACCGCTCAAATCTACACACAAACCATGAAGACCAAAAAAAATAAAGAGCTAAAGGACATTGAGAAGATTACACCAGGACCTGTTTACATGTACACAATGAGAAAAATAAATCTATATGAATAGAGTATTTAGGGAAATATGTTAAAAATATGCTGATACATTTAAATCTATAAACTTCATCAATCATTTTAGTCTAAAATAAAGAGCTAAATGAATCTATCTACACTTTGATAAAGTATAAAGCAATTAGGGAAATATTTTAAATATTATTAGAGTTAAATCTTAAGCATAACTTTACATTTTATTCTAATACATAAGAGCTAAAAGACATTACTAAAGCTGTATTTATTATAGTAAGCATTATGATTTTGGTCTAATGTGTGTATTTTTATTATTTTCCAGATATGTTTTCATGTATGTATATTTTTATTTATTTTTCTTTGTTAGCGCATGTGAAGTCTGACATAAATGTTGTTTGTTTGATCTGTATTGTACTTTGAAAAATCTTAAAAAAGATCATTACATATTAGAAGATCCTGCACTTCTCTACCTACATGTAAACACAGATAAATATTCAGGAAAGCACATTTGGGTCACACTTTATAATAACTGCACACTATGAATTATTAGTTAAACATTAGTAAATAGTCATCCTTTATAAAACCTTGTTCCAACATTAATAAGCATAAGTAAGCAGTTTATATATACAGCTATAAATTCCTTGTTCTTGATTTATAAGAATATCTATTAGAAAGATGATGTAAAGGCTCAGTTATCTTCCAAACAGAAAAAAATAAACAACACAGAGGGACACAGAACTATTCATTTCAAGATTAAAAAAAAAAAAAGGGAAACTTATTTATTTACTTTATTATTTCTATATTGTTTTCTATGAAATTTCAGAGGTTTGTTTTCATTTATCAAGTGTACATTTGTACGGTTTAATTGTTTTGCATTGTGAAAAAAAATAAATAAAACATTTTGTGTTCTGTTTGGAAAATAAATGAGTCTTTGAGTCTCCTTTATAAATGCTTTACAAGGTATAAATAGTCTTGACTGCAACTACTAAATGTTTTATAACTATCTGAATTAAACATGAATTACAGTAATGTGTTGTTAAAGCATTTATTAACACTGAGCAACTATTATCATATGTCTAAATAATAAGATTTAATAATGTACATTTAAATAACTTATTAATCATTTACTTAGACTTTCTAAATTATCTTATTACACTCCTAAATAACTGGTTTGTAAATAACGTAATTTAAAAAAATAATTTGATCATTAATAAAGTATGAAAATACAATTATTAAACATATACATATATACACACACATACACATATATACATATATACACATATATGTGCTCAATAACAATGCATGCTATACACATACAGATCGATTAAGTACAAAGCACTTAGGAAAATACATGAAATTTATAAATGAGTTAAATCTTAAGTTTATCTTTTTTTTAGTCTACTACATAAGAGCATAAGGAAATTACTAAACCTGTATTTACTATAGTAAGTATTATAATTAAGGTCCAGTTTATTGAATGTATTTTTATTATTTTCATTTCTTATTTTTTTCTTATTTCATTTCTTATTTTTTACATTTTGAGAAGATCCTGCATTCTCTACCTATATTTAATCAGAGAGATAAATATTTAGAAAATACTTTTGTATATTCTTATATTGCTACATTTAAACCTAATTTTAGTCTAAAACCCATTGAGTTGAAGGATATTTCTTGTTGTGTGTGTCCTCTGTGAGGAGCCGTAGCTGTAAGCTGCATTTGTTAATGAGCTCGTCGAGTTTCTCCTCGGCCTCCGCCAGCTCAGAAACCTCCTTCTGCAGCGCCTGAAACCTGGCCACAGACGCCCCGTCGATACGGTTCCCCCTGAACACACGAAACAAGACACGCTGCAGATAAACAACTACACACTCCCAGTCATTTGTGAGCAAATCAGCGAGGAATGAGGTGAACGCACAGCCACTGGATGTTGTTCTTGGACTTCTTGGAGATCAGGTGGATCCCCTCCAGGACGTTGGTGATGTCGTAGATGCGCCGTTTCTGTACGTCCAGCACCTGAGAGGCCCAGTTGAGGTCGACCACGCCGTCTGGAGACTGAGCCAGGAGATCCAGGAAGCGCTTGGTGGTCAGATTCAGAGAAGTGTCATAGCGGGACTTTTCCGTCACCACTTTAGGTACTGAAACAAGAAACAAAAATGGTTTTATATTGCAATGCAGGAGTGAAATTAATGAATACTTTCAATTCAATTCTAATATTCTTTCTTAGAGAAAATGGTATCTGTGAGGATTTCCAGTCAGGATTTAGACCGTATCATAGTACTGAGACTGCTCTAATTAGAGTTACT
>JAUCMR010000038.1:719129-729820 GCA_032357425.1 Enteromius argenteus | reverse complement strand
TTTGATAATGTTCAGTGCTTTGCTACAATCTGTATTGTTAAAAGCGCTATATAAATAAAAGTGACTTGACTTGACTGAGGGTGTTTAAAGGGTTAGTTCACCCAAAAATAAAAAGTAGCCCTCAAAGCATCCTGGGTATATATGACTTTCTTCTTTTAGATGAATCCAATTAGAGTTATATTAAAGGGGTCATGTGGTCATTTCAAGTTTACCTGTGTTACAAGCTGTTACAAAAACACCAACCCTACTCCCATTCTAACAGCTGGAAGAGCAAGGACATTTTTAATACAACTCAGATTGAATCTGTCTAAAAGAAGAAAGTCATATACACCTAGTATGCATTGAGGGCGAGTAAAACATGGACTAATTTTAATTTTTGGTCAAACTAACCCTTTAACTGATCAAAAGTGACACTAAAGGCATTTATGTTACAAAAGCTTTCAATTTTTAGTAAAAGCTGCTCTTTTAAACTTTCTATTTATCAAAGAATCAAGAAAATACTTCTATCCAACATTGATAATAATCAGAAATGTTTCTTGGGAAGCAAATCAGCATATTAGAATCATTTCTGAAGGATCATGTGACACTGAAGACTGGAGTAATGATGCTGAAAATACAGCTTTGATCACAGCAATAAATTACAGTTTACAATATATTCACATAGAAAATGGTTATTTTAAATTACAAAAATATTTCACTATTTTACAGTAGTTTCGATCAAATAAAAGCAACCTACGTGAACAGGAAAAAAAAAAAAAAAAAGCTACAAACACCAAACTTTTGAACACTTATTCACCATTGATATTACCAGTTTTTCTTGACTATTCTGAGAAACATTCATACCTCTGGGAGGCGCGGGTGTGGCTGGAGGTGCTGGTCCATGTGAAGCAGGTCGGGACGTGCAGATGTACTGATGATCACTGTCCAAATCCAACTTTCTCTTCACCTGAAATCAAAAAGTGAAAGGAAAGCAGAGGTTATGATCTTTTAGAGCTGTTAACATCTGACCTGGTTAATACAGCAATGCATGCATCATAAACCAATAACGCCACTTAAAAAGCAGCATAATCCTTTAACTGCAGCATAATTAAAATAATGCATGTATCATAAAACAATAAAGCTGCTTCAATAAACATCTAATTGCATGCTGATAATCTAGTGGTAATTGAGAAGTTGTGACCTTCGGCAGAAGTTACTCAAGTACAATGGTGATCACAAACCACTCCTCTGGAATTTTGAACCTACTAGATTTGGGTTAAAATCCCAGATCCACTAAGAACCATTACGCTACATTGTGGAATGGAATTTCAAATGGCAAAAATTCCAAAAAGGAAGGCTAAAAATTGGAATCCCAAAGGTTAAAGGTGACATAAAACGCATGCATGTGTGTCCGGAGAGGCTGATGGCGTACCGGCGGGCGTCCCAAAGTGGGTCTCCGGTGGTCCGGCAGGGTTGTGGTGGCAGTGGTGGTGTGATGAGGGGTGGCAAACAGCAAGATGTCACCGGTGGCGGTGCTGGTCGTGGCCGTGCCCGGAGTGGAGATGATGACAATTTGATGATCTTCACTGAGATCGATGCTGCCATTGTTCAAGAGAGACTCGAAATCTGCCAGCAGGTCCTCCGAGGTCTGACCCGATATAAAACTCTCAGACATATCGGGCTAAAACAGCAGGGGTCACTTAGTCTCTGAGTTTATTTGCAATCCTTATGACTTTCAATGCATGGAAACCGGTTGTGTTTCAAAATGCATGCACGGGAGAGAGTACAGCTGGATAAGCCATGTTAAAAACAGGCCTTGACTGAGCATATGGGTGAGACTCCCAAACCACAGCAAGGGCAGAATGTAGGTCAACTTTAGCTTGCAAAGCAAAAACCCACTTTAGATCAATGAAAGTTCTGTATAAGACCGTGCATGTTATTTAGAAACATGTTAAAGCTATATTTCACATGCATTATGAGTTTAGAGTTGTGGTTGCTTAAAGGAAGTGCTTTTGAAAATGTCTGAAAAGCATAACACAAACATTTCCTCATAAATAAACATCATCATGTACCAACAGCAATGCAATTTCAATCATTAAAGTGCATAAAACGTGAAATAATTTCACGCAATACTCAAATTATTGACGATGCTGGGATATTTTGTAAGGAACAGAGTTTTTACTTGAGCACTGGTAACGCGATTGAAGCGTGATGTTATATTAGTAAACAGGCTTTAGAAAATAAAGTAAATATAAGCATATAACCCGATCCGGATGCGGAACAAAGCTCAAGTCCAGTTTCTGTTCTCATCTGATACTTTAATCCAAAGGATCCTCTGCTTTTGTCCTTTTCAATGACTCCATACAGGAAGTATTGTCATTAACTTTAAATAACATCCAGATTCTGGCTCATTTAGCGCATAAATCCATCGAAACAGAAGGAAGGTGCGGCCCGAAAGTCCCCGCGCGCGACGCGGCCGGAATCGCTTCTGTTATTGTTGTGTTTTTTTGTTCCAGCTGATCGGAACCTGCTCAGAGGTTTACCCGCCAAATCTTTTTTGCCGCGAAACTGGCACGTGCCAGCGTGCCGCCCGCTGATTGGCTGATAAGTTGCGCCCTACGCGTCAGAGTTCCCAGGCCGCTGGTTGGCTGTCGCGACTGTCACTCAAAGACGTCCTGTTATTTTTTTTTTGCGTTTAAAATGAAGATAAGAGTTGTTTGAATGGAAAACTACATTTCGTCTCACGTCTTTGGATTTATTTTAATTTTTTAAGGAGTAAAGGTGTCGAAAGAAGTTGCGAAAACAACTTCGACCAGTTGGAAATGTCATTATTTGTATGAATAGAAATCAAGAGCCATCTGCTCGTGCTGTAAGCTTTTGTCTAATCGTCCTTCGTAGTAAAGTTGTTCCTAATAAAGTCTAAATTTGTATTATTTTGTTGTGAATTTTTCTGACCCATGTGACAATCATCTTTAGGCTACTTTCATATAAAATACAATAAATAAATAAATCGTGATCATGATATTATGCACACATTACTAGAATTTGTCTAAGATAGATTTAACACAAATATGTTGTTACGACGCAACTTAGAAAGTTGCTGCATACTAATTGAGTTAACATTAATCTATTATGCATTTTGATTCATTTAATTAAACGTTTATTAAAGCTTAAATTTGACAACAAACTCAACATTTCTTTATGTAAAAAATTGACAGCCACAAGATAAGCTTTGTTTCAAAACAACGCAAAATAGTCATACATATATATAAATTAAAAACGAGTCCACGGATTTAAATACACATTCAAAGCCATATAAAAGATGTCGATGTCATTAAAATAACTTGCCAATAAATAAACAATAACATATAAACTTTGAGCTCAATGTAAATGATTGTATTAAACTCCGCCCACCGCTGGCGTTATACAGAGGAGCTACAAGATGGCGCAGGCAATATTTGAGGTTCTGGAAGGTATTTATGCACTTTATTTAAAATCCTACAGCGTATGCACAAGCTGTAATGCATTAGTTTATTTTTACAGTAAAAATGCATGTGCGCTCGAGACGAACAGGTCAAAGAAAAGCATTTTACACAGTTGTTTCGGTTCGTGTAAATGTCAGCGCGTCAGAATAGTAAAATAATGTTTTTAAAAAAATAATGTTAGCGCAGGATTTGCTGTCAATTTGATTTATTGACTTGAATGTACCTGAGAAGAGACTGATGGAGAGGAGGGAGGAAGAGCGATTGGAATAACAGCCTCGTGCTGCGGATCATGGCGGAGGGAGAGAGACACATCACTGGAAAAGCCTTATATCTAATACATGTTTGTATTGAGCAGTAATGCATTGACAATCTCATGTTCGGTGTGTAAATGTGGTATAAGTTATATTTGTGTCCAGTTTCTGTGTGTTACAGATGTTCTCCTGAAGTAATAGCGCTTTTAGTGTTTAAAAGAAATGGCCAGCATGGTGCATGAATATGGAAATCATGTTCATTAGACAATCGTGAATATGTTCTTAAATAAATATATAGGTTTGGAATAGTGTTTAGAGTTGAAATAATCATAATTCAATAATAGTTGTGGAAAAACAATATATATATATATTTTTTTTATTTTATATTTAATATAATATATTATTATTATTTGTTATTTTTTGAAGGCATGGACAATCAGACAGTTCTCAATGTCCAGTCACTGTTGGACGGTCAGGGCGGTGTTTTGGATCCAGGAACACAGAATGTCTCAGGAAGCACCATCCAGCCAATGGGTGAGACTTATTCACGCATTTATATTACCTATATGCTATTATAATATATTTATTTTTATTTCCATTTCGGTTTAGTTTAAGTTTGTCATGTGGTTTTGACATTTTTATTATATTTTTTATTTATTTTATTTTCATTTCAGTTTTTTTTTTTTTTTTTGTTACCTAAAATGATTATTAATCATCTTTTTTTTCTTTTTAATTGTATTTTTTAAGTTATTTCAGTACTTCAGCTTATTTATTTCAGTTATTAACAGAGTAACAGTTATAATTTCCATTTTCTAATTTGAAAAAAGTTTTTGAGAATTTGTATTTGAAGAGTTCTTTTGCAAAAACAGATAAATCCATTTGAACTATTTTCAGAAATCATGATTTTCATTGTGCATTTCAATCAATCTCAATTAAGCTGAAGTTGGGTTATTTTGATTAGGCTACAAATAACTACAAAATACAGCTAACTAATACAATAAAAACATGATTTCTGAAAATTTGCAAATAAACTCTTCATTTATATTTTATTTCAGCATTATTTTTTAATTACCTAAAATAAATAGTAATAGTTTTAATTAAAAACATTGCTTTTTATATACATAGTAATGTTTCTATATATATATATATATATATATATATATATATATATAAAAAATAAATAAACTATTATATTTTGAGCTTTGATTTAAATTTTTGTGCTAATTTTGTACATGGTTTTATCATTTTTAATAATTTTGACTTTTATAGCTATTTCTATTTAGCTGTAATGCATTATCTTTTATACAGTTTTTATTTCAGTAATTTTAATACTTCAACAAGTTTTTTAAGTCTACTATATTTGTATTTTATTTCAGTGACCTAAAATGATTAATAATAGTTGTACTCCACAATGACAACACTGATTTGTATTTAGTATTGATGCTTTTGTAAATGCTTCTTCATCAAGTTGTTTTAACACTTTGTTGTCACATTATATCCGCAGACGATGACGATGTCTTTCTGTGTGGGAAATGTAAGAAGCAGTTCAACTCTTTGCCGGCATTCATGACTCACAAGCGTGAACAGTGTCAGTCCAACACGCCGTCACTGGCCACCGTCTCTCTGGCCTCCAACAACGCCTACACCTCCGTCCCGTCCATCAGCGCCGGACCACAGCTGCCCGCTAACAGACAGGTACATGTACATATTACTACTTTTCCTAATGCACTGCCATTCTCTCTCAAATCGATTCTAATCTTTTGATTTCAGCAAATCAATTTGTGCGAACGCAGACAACGTTACAATATTTTGAATTTGATAGGTGTGTCAAAATTATTGATTTTTCTTTTTTGCCAAAAATCATTAGGACATCACGTTTCATGAAGATATTTTGTACATTTCCTACTGTACCTATATCAGAATCAAAATATATGACTTAGAACTTCACTTGGACAACTTAAAAAGGCAATTTTCTCAATATTTGGATTTTCTTGCACCCTCAGACTCTAGATTTTCAAATAGTTGTATCTATCTGTCCTAAAAACCATACATCATGTATACTTCAGCATTCAGATGACAGGTTTTGTGGTCCAGGGTCACATATTTATGTTGTTTTTAAGGTGTCGACATACATCACCGTGCCGCAGTCTCCGCTCACACACACACTGGTTCAGGGGAACGTGTTGGTCAGCGATGAGGTCCTGATGTCTGCTATATCAGCGTTCAGCTCTCTGGATCAGCCGATGGCAGCCATGCAGGGATCAGTACAGGTACTGAATAACACAGATGAAAATTAAAATTTGCTGAAAATGTACTCACCCTTAGTTTGTTTCTTCATCAGATTTGGAGAAATGTAGCATTGCATCACTTGCTCATCTATGGATGCGAATGGATGCCGTCAGAATGAGAGACTAAATGCTACATTTCTGCAAATCTGATGAAGAAACAATCTCATCTACATTTTGGGTGGCTTGAGGCTGAAGACATTTCCAGCAAACTGTTATTTAGCGGATTGGAAATAAATTGGTCGTTTCTGACACTGCTTGTGTTTTTTAGAGTAATCTCAGCATGCACGCAGGAACCTCGTACCTCCAGCACCATCAGCAGCCTCCACAGTCCCTCCCTCCAGCACAGGCCACGCCTCTTTCCTCACAGGTGCCCTCCAGCAACAGTAATTCAGTGGTGCAGGTGTACAGCACACTGCCCCCTATGGCCGGAGGTGGTACTGCAGAAGTGTCCACACTGGGCCTTCACTCGTTTCAGTCCATTCAGGTACAGCACTGTTCATTAATTCACACCATTACATGTAGTGCTCATATTTTACCAGTGTTAAACTCTCAAATATTCATAATATTTAACTTCATGGTGCACATTTGATAAAGATGGTAAATACTAACATCTAAACATGTTATAATAGAAAATGATGCTATTATAGGAATATCTTGAATTTGCTTTCCTTTTTTTATATTTTCCGTATTATAAGGTTTAGTATTGTTTTAGTAGGCAAAGTTATTTTAGCATTATTTATATACTTTATATAATAGTATTTATATAATAATTTATATTATAGCATTTATTAATATTTTAGTATTAATAATTACTTTTTTTCTTAGTTCCTTTTTTAGTTTAAGTATAGTAATTTTGTTTTGTGTCTTAGTACGCAATGTTATTTTAGTATTATTTATTTACTATTATAATATTTATTTATAATTTGAATTTGCTTTTATATTTATATTTTACATTTATCATTTTAATTTAGCTTAACGTTTGTCATTTTATTTATATATATATATATATATATATATATATATATATATACATAATTAAAATATATATATATATTTTCTTCTTTTCTAATATATATATATATATTTTTTTTTTTAATACAATTTTACAAATTTTAGTACTTCAACTTTATTCTGGTTTGCTGCCAAGAAAACATTTCTACTCATTTAAGTAATTTTAAATTTTTACATTTTTCATGTAACACTTATTTTTAATTGTATTAGAGCTCTGTTTTCATTAATAAAAACAATTGTAATAGTTTTAGTTAATAGTTAATAATTTAATCACCTAATGTGTCCATGTTTGGCAGGTGCCCAGTCAGTGTGTGGAGGGCCAGGTGTTCAGCACGGCTCCGGTTTACAGCCCAGGAAAACAGAGCAAAAACAAGACATGCACCATCAGCACAAACCTCTCTGAGCTGGGAGAATATGACAAGGTTATCATCCCTAAGAGAGCCAGAACGTCCAAGAAAACACAGGATGGTAGTTCACACTGTCTACATCATCCGCTTAAAAATACAATATACATTTTAATAATTATATATATATATAATTTAAAATATAATACAATATATAATTTTCAAAGTTAGTAAGATTTTTTTTTTTTAAATTTGAATAGTTTATTTGCAAAAACCGATCACTTATTTTTTTTAATCAAATTTTTTATGATGTTAAATCATGTTTTTGTGTTGTATTGTTTTTCTTTTTTTTTTTACCTAGTCAAAAAACAACTTCTGCAGTTTGATTGGAATGCACAATGAAAAACATTATGTGTTAAGTTATGTGTTTTTGCAAACGAACCCTTCATTTGTATTTTACTCAGCAAGAATGCATTAAATTGCTCAAGTGTAGCAGCACAACTGTTTTCATCTTTGAAAATAATCAGAAATGTTTCTTGAAGTATATCATCATAATAGAATGATTTGTGAAAGATCATGTAAAACAGTACTGCATATAAAGTGACTTAAAATGACAAGAATATTTTATCCAGTTATGTTCTGCTTACAAACTTTTATTTCATTCCAGCAGGGCAAACTAAAGGAAAAGTGCAGAAGCTCAAGTGCAATTACTGTGAAAAAGTGTTTACCAAGAACTTTGACCTCCAGCAGCATATTAGAAGGTAAAAGAGATGATTTATATATATGAGCTTTTTTTTGTGCAGGGGTTCTTAAAATGTAAAAAATAAATTGTTTAGATGCAAAAGAAGAAAAAAAAATCCATGCGCAAACATGTAGAAGGAAATGGCACCTAAAACTCTGTCCAACATTTAAATATCCAGTCACACGGGTGAAAAGCCCTTTCAGTGTATTGTGTGCGGCCGTGCCTTCGCTCAGAAGTCCAACGTGAAGAAACACATGCAGACGCACAAGGTCTGGCCCGCTGGAGTTCACAGCACCGCCTCCCGGATGCCCATCACCATACGCGTGCTTCCTCTTAATAGTGATGAAAACTCACAACAGATGGAGGAGGAAGGACAAGAGCAAGGTCAGACGGCATGAGTTAAAGGAACAGTTCACTCAAAAATACAATATGCTGAACTCACTCTCAGGTCATCTAAGATGAGTTTGTCTCTTCATCAAATTTGGGAAATGTAGCATCACATGAATGGTGAATGGGTGCTGTCAGAGTCCGAACAGCTGATAAACACATCACAATAATCCACTCCACTCCAGTCCATCAGTTAACATCTGGAGAAGACAAAAGCTCTAAACAAATATACTGTATGGGTGGATTTTGACGTGAGAGACAACAGGAGGTGGAGTTATTATGGATGGATTACTGACATTATTATGGATCATTGACTCATCTTTTAGCCAGAAGCAATGTTTTAAAGTTAAAATGCTTTAATGATAGATTTGTTTCTCACAAACACACAGCTTTCCTCTTTAGAAGTCATTAACTGATGGACTGGAGTGGAATATTGTGATGTATTTTTCAGCTGTTTGGACTCTCATTCTGACGGCACCCATTCACTGCAGAGAATCTATTGCTGAAACGTAAAGATGACTTTCTCCAAATCTCTTCCCGTGATGAAACAAACTTATCTATATTTTTAATGCCCTGAAAGTACGAATATTTTGAGCAGTTTTTCATTTTTGGGTGATCTATTCCTTCAATAATGGTGATTTCTTATTAGATAATATCTAATATATTATCCTAAAGATCATTTGTGTGACCTCATCTCCAGCCATTGAGGAGCAGGACTCTGAGGTCCAGGAGACACAGGGTTCAGCAGATGGGAAACAGAGCAACGGGACGAACCAGAACAAGCAGATCATCCTCATCGACAGCTCATATCAGTGCCAGTTCTGCTCGGCCAAATTCAGCACCTACTTCCAGCTGAAGTCTCACATGACACAGCACAAGAACGAACAGGTGCTGAATCAAAACTAGATAATTAAATAAAGCAAAACAGCAGAGAATATTTCTAATATTTCTCTCTTTTTTTCTAACCTCATTATAGCAAAAGAAAAGAAAAGCTTGGGTTTAGTAAGATGTGTTGCTATTTGAAAGTAATGTATATTTTTATTCAGCAAGGACACATTAAAGCAGGGGTCTGGAAACTTTTTAACCAAAGAGCCGCATGATTTTTTTCAAAGAGCCAAAGGTTCCCGACCACTGCATTAAAGTGATCAAAAGATTTCTATTTCAAATAACTGCTGTTCTTTTAAACTTTCTATTCATTAAAAAATCCTGAAAATATTACAAAATTGAGGAAATGTCAGCATGTTAACTTTTGATTTTAATAATGTGCTATTAAATGTTGAGATTATTACATAAGATTACTACATTTAGAAGTATTTTTCAAAACGAGGTAAGATATGCTAAATTTATAGCATATTTTGTTTCAGAGGTACACAACTTCAAACATTAGATAACGATGATGTGTAGTTGGCCGTTTAACATCCCCTCAGTGAGCGATGGTCGTTTGTGACTAACCCTGTGAAGTTTCTGGCAGGTGTACCGCTGTGTGGTGAAGAGCTGCTCTCAGACGTTTCAGAAGCTGGATCAGTTTCTGGAGCACATCCACACACACCAGGAGCAGCTGACGTACCGCTGTCACCAGTGCAGTAAAGTCTTCCCTTCGCTCTTCGATCTCGGCCTTCATCAGTACTCACACAGCTTCTGTCCACAGCAGAACCAGCGCAAAGAGACCAGCTACTACAGGTCACACACACAACCAGTGACACACTACTACAGGTCACACACACACACAGCCACTGACCAGCTACTACAGGTCACACACAAACACACACACACAACCAGTGACACACTACTACAGGTCACACACACACAGCCACCGACCAACTATTACAGGTCATACACACACACACACACACAACCAACGACCAACTATTACAGGTCAAACACACACACACACACACAACCTGTGACACACTACTACAGGTCACACACACAGCCACCGACCAACTATTACAGGTCACACACACACAGCCACCGACCAACTACTACAGGTCACACACACAACCAGTGACACACTACTACAGGTCACACACACACAGCCACTGACCAGCTACTACAGGTCACACACACACACAAACACACATACACAACCAGTGACACACTACTACAGGTCACACACACACAGCCACCGACCAGCTACTACAGGTCACACACACAACCAGTGACACACTACTACAGGTCACACACACACACAGCCACTGACCAGC
>JAUCMR010000038.1:687018-703724 GCA_032357425.1 Enteromius argenteus | reverse complement strand
AGTTTGATTTCACAGAAGTGTGATTGACTTGGAGTTACATTGTGTTGTTTAAGTGTTCCCTTTATTTTTTGAGCAGTATATATTGAAACTCTTTGGTCATTTTTCAACTAGATGCTTCTGGTCTAATCAGATTCAATGGTCTATGCTAAGCTATGCTAAAAGTGCTAACGCCAGACCCAGAGATCGGCTAAAAAGATACAAAAACAGTAAAACTCAACTTATTAACTCTGGGGGAGTTGGAGAATGAGCCTCTTTTCCAAAAAAAGTGGAGTGTTCCTTTAATGCAAACTACGCAAAAATAACTGACGGTCTGTGGAGCAAAGCTTCATTTTGCCCACCAGGGGGGCGTTCCTATAACTGTGTGTCACGTGAAAACTATAATTTCTCCAGAAAGAGAGAAATATGAAACTTGCCTGGCTACGCCCCCATAGTCAAGCCCCTCCTCCCCAGGGAAGATGATCCACAGCCTGCGCCGAAGATCCTGAGCGCTGAAGCTCATGATCTGTAGGGACACACCAGAACAACGTCATTTCACATCTCAGAGACTCCAAACCCCGCAGATGTCTGCCGTGTTTAAAGACATTTACAGGCTCTATGACAGCGGTTCTCAATCCCAGTCCTCACGCCCCACCGCTCTGCATATTTTGCAGATATGATAGATAAATATGACAGATAACACACCTGATTTCGATAATTAGCTCGTTAGAAGTTTTTTACAGCAGTTTAAAAAGTTGCATTACCTGCTGAAATGAGTCTTCAAACAGCGTTTTGCGGCTGACGTTGATCTTTATGTGCTGTGGCATTGCTAATTGCTGTAAAAAAAAACAACAACAACAATTGAAAACAATCAAATTCATTTTTAAAAGATTATTTAAATAGAACTGAAGTTGTAATAATACTCATTTTAGATGCTTGTTTAAAACTTTACCCTCAGGCCATCCTAGAAGTAGATTAGTTTATTTTTTTCATCAGATTTAGTCAAGTTTAGCATCGCATCACTTGTTCACCAATGGACGCTCTGCAGTGAATGGGTGCAGTCAGAATGAGAGTCCAAGCAACTGATAAAAACATTACAGCTGTTTGGACTCTCATTCTGATGGCACCCATTCACAGCACATCCATTCATTGGTGAGAAAATGATGGCTGAATTTCTCCACATACGATTGAAAAAACAAACTCATCTACATCTTGGATGGCGTGAAGGTGAATACAACTGGCAACAAATTTTCTTTTTTGGGTGAACTATTCCTTTAATATTGTTCCGATTGTACTGTTCATTAAAACTTCAGAATTTCTCCATGGATAAAAACAAACTGCAAAACTGAAGGAAATCCTCACCTGACACCAGAATCTGAAGTACTGAACTTTGGCTTTGAAGTCTCGTACGTATGTGATTTGAGGGCCGTTCTCACTGAAGAGAAGGGAAGAGTGAAATTGTTTATGATGCAAACACAATATACAGTGAAACTGTGTCATATACTTTTAAGGACTAAATCTAAAGCACCACAGCAAAATGTCTTTATGATTTAATGTTAAATATGACGATCACGATAATTATTGTCCTGGTTACTTCTTAAATGCACAGCTGAAAACATCCTAGTAAAAGTCTTATCAAGATGCCCTGAGTGTTTATTCTGAAGCTCGTGACGGGTAACACTGAGCGCAGATGTTTGTCTGTTGGGAGTATTTTGAAATCAACAGCACATCTCGCATTCCTCTGACGTAAAGGATCGCTTTGTGTCTTCGAAACACTTGATGTGGATTAATACACACATTCTGAGAGAGAGGTGTGTCTGCATTCTCTGAGCTGAGTCATCACAGAAGATTATAATCGAATGCAGTTTCACTCCTGAGGCACACAAACCCGTTTTTCCTGTTATGCATGTAATGACTGATGAACACAGACTGTCTCGTTTGAAAGAGATCACTGTGAATCTGTAATCTAAGCCAAATTAAGCAAAACAAGAAATCCCTTGAACCAGTCTCAAGGTCATGAATGACATTTTTAATGTGATTTGTATATAAGGATTTGAAAAGCAAATCGGTAAAAAGAAAAGAAAGCCATACTGCTGTTGACATCGTAATGCAAGGTTAAAGCAGCACTCCTGTTAGCAACAAAATGCAACAGTTTACTGCTGCTGACATCTTAATGCGACAGTGAACTGCTACTCACATCATAATCCCACCATAAACACTTCACTACTGCTGACATCATACCGTGCAAGTGAACTGCAGCTGACATCATAATATGACCTTGAAAGCTGCACTACTGCTGATATCATAATGCAAAGGTGAACACTGCACTTCAGCTAACATCATAATGCGACAGTGAAGACCGCAGCTAACATCATAATGTGACGAACACTGCACTACAGCTAACAACATAATGCAGTGATGAACACCGCACTTCAGCTGACATTATAATGCAACAATGAAGACAGTACTTCAGCTAACATCATAAAGCGACAGGGAACACTGCAGCTAACATCATAATGGGACATTGAACAATGCAGTTAACATAAAGCGATGATGAAGACTGCAGCTAACATCATGTGACGATGAACACCTCAGCTAACATCATAATGCAACACTGAACATAATTAGTTAACATAATGCGACATTGAACACTGCAGCTAACATCATAACATTTTAATGCGATAATGAATACTGCAGCTAACATCATAATGCAACCATGAACAGTCCAACTAATGTCATAACGGGACCATGAATGCTGCACTGCTGCTAATATCACAATGCAAACATGTGTTCCAAACATCATAATACGACAATAAACTGCTGCTAAAATCATATGCCTGAGTGAACCGCTCCTGACATCATAATGCAGTGCTGGAAAAAATGCAGGAAAACCTGACAGGGAAAGCTGGCAGAACTGTATTATCTAGGCATGTCTGAGTAAAGACCGTCTTCTCTAAGCGTGTTGGGGGGTGTCTGCACTTACAGAGAGGATTTTCCAGTCCGTGGGTCGATGTAAGTGGTGGTTCTGCGGTTGTGATCTACGAAGTAAGGGATGCCATCGACCGTGAACCTCATCTCCCAACCTTCAGGCAGCGGCTTATCATTTAGCAAACTGTACAACACAGAGACAGAGCCATGAGCGATAGTCATCAGTTTATGAAAAATCACTATTGAATAAGAAAAAAATTATTTACACAAAAAAAAAATGTTGAATTGAAATGTTTCAAATTCAAATTTTGTTCAAGTAATTGTTAAGCTGTTTTTTTTTTAATTGTTAAAATGTAGTTTTTTTTATGGACATATTTACAGTGCAGATGGAAATAACAACGTCTATAGAACAACGAGAAAAACTTCATCATGTCTGAAAGTGAAAGTGAAGTGCATTTAAGGTCATAAACGTACAAGTGCGTTATTGTGTCTCTCTGTAAATTGTCATTTTAGAGGAAAAAGACAGAGGATCTGACCCTTGTGTGCGCGGATCCTCCCACTGCGTCGTTCTGGTCGTGTGATGAACGAAGTAAACTCTGCCATTACTGTCCGTTCTCTTCTCTGAGAGCGAGACAGAAGGAGACACCAGGAGAAAAGCAAGAAATAATGGAGCCAAGATGTGATTAAGCCTTTGCAAACTTTCACTCAGAGCTATTTTCAATGTTTGAGCTATTTTCACCAGCTGGTTTACGTGGTGCAAGCGCTTCTCATTTGTTAAATTGGGACACTGAAGGATGTACCGGCTATATTTAGTGCTGCTTCGCAGGTGCAGATAATAAGGTTACCAGAACAATAAAAAGTAGCTGCTAGTCCAGCATATTACAGAAGAGGGTACAGTTTTACAGCAGGTAATGAAAGGAAAGTTTGCCGCTCTCTCACCCCATCCGTGTGGCAGAGGTCCCAGCGGGTCAAACTCTTTGTTCTGGGTGGCTGAAGCCTGATCCTGCAACTACAGGAGAACACTGTTTAACTGTGTGTAGATGTTAAGATATGAAGATAAATGCAAGTGTTTCATTTCCTCACCCCAATGATGAATCTTTGGTTGAACTGCTGCATGGCTCCCTGCAGCTGACTGCGCTGGTGCTGCCATTGCTCGTAGTTTCGCACCGTCTCCATTGTGGGCCGCTGCCACGTGGTGGTCCTGCTAATGTGGTCCACAAAATACACCCGGCCCATCGGGTCCACACGCCGCTCCCAGCTACGAGAAAGAAGTCCATTTGAGGCCAAAAATATTTATGCATTAACTTTTTCTTCAACATTTCAAACAATATCTAATAGTATTTATAAGAATAAAAAAATAAATAAAACTAAATTTTGGCATTTTTTTGTAATCTGACAGAATTATTAAAATTTTTAGTCGCTAAACTCAGAATTGCAAGATATAAAAAGTCAAAATTATGACATACAAACTCACATTTCTGAGATCAAACTGTGAGATATAAACTTGCATTTAAGGACAAAAAGTCAGAATTGTGAGATATAAAATTTTTTGAGAAGAAATGTACAAATTGTGATATATTAACTTGTATATCAAGACTAACAATTCAAAATGGCTGGATTAACAAAATGGCACTTTTAGGCTATTCCATATCAGAAATAAGCTTCCATAGAAACCAGTTTAATTATAGGCTGATTAGTAGAAATGTTGTTTAGTTCTTTCACACATACTCTGTCCGTGTGCGTTACATATGCAGTGTAGAAGCAGCACGGACTCGTTGTGCTTTCACACAGGATGCGTTTGCAGTCCGCTCCTGATCCATAGCGGTTTACCACAAACACAACCTTTATCTATTAGCCTACACTGAAAGTTGTTTTTCAGCAACGTGATCCTCTTTTTTTATCACAGCACAGTTACACAATCTTTCATAAACATATTCATGTTTAAACTGAATTAACATAAAGGATGTATTGAATGCATTTGGCTACAGATTTGTATATTATGTTGCTCAAGCAAGTGGAAATACATTTAAACACAGCATATAGCCTAATTTTCTTGTGTTCACAGTATTTTATTTAAACTCACCACAAACAGAAACAGTCGGCTCTCATGCCTTTTACATTTAAATCTTTATTACAAAGAGTGCCGAGGGTCTTGCTTTGCCTACCTCCACAGGACAAGTGCATATATTTATATAAAAGTGCACTTTTCTTTGTTTTAAAGCTAGCCACCTGTGAAACACAGTAGACTTTAATTATATCTATTTATTGTAAAATTGCTACATTTCCATTTCAATCTATGTTCAATCTAACGCTGTCTCTTTAATTCAGCGGTTGCAGCTCAGCAAATCTGCATTTTCTTTAAAAAACAAAAAAAACTGAATTTCAAACTTCCTTAGGCCATTTGCCAGCTGTTTTCTATACTATATATATTTCAGAAAAATTAAAGTAAGCAAAATAGCAACTCTCTATTAAATCAGATCTCATGTTAAAGAGGTCGTATGATGTTGCTAAAAAAGAACATTATTTTGTGTATTTGGTGTAATGCAGTGTGTTTATGTGGTTTAAGGTGCAAAAAACTAACTTTTTTCCACATACTGTACTTTTTTGTTTCTCCTCTAAGCCCCGCCTCCTGAAACGGGTCGATTCTAAAAAGCGAGGTGTGCTCTGATTGACCAGCTATATTCAGTGCACTATGATTGGCCAAATACCGCAAACATTTGATGGAAATGTTACGCCTCTTACTATAACGTGATGCCGTGTCCTGGTGCTATGACACCAAAACAATAAAACACATTACAAACCAGGCATTTGTTGATCCAGTGGAGACATAATTACTGAATATCATGACTTTTTTTATGCGTTGCGTTGCATTGCACCTTGTAAACATAACACCATGTCTGCATTTGTGATTAGCGAAATGACAAAAAACAAGCACTACCCTTCACTGCTCAAAACTCACGTTTGTAGTAGGTAGTAGTAAGTAGTACGTTTATTAATAAGAAAACGTAACTTAAAGGTTGTGAGTCAGAAGCGCCAGAATAGTCTCTTTTCACAGCCAGCATAGACTGCTCTGTCAGGTTCAGGAATCAGTGCTATAGTGTGCTAAACACAATCTAATATTTGTGTTGAACTGTTCTGGAACAGTGTTGTGAATACAACTTAACACTGATTTGTAGTTGTGTCCTCTTTTGGAAGCACAAACAAAGTAGTTTCACTTTCACAATGACACAGAGTCTCCAGAACATGGCACCTGCAGCAGCACTACAGCGAGAATAATAGCTCCGCCTTCTTTCTTTGCGTAAACATTTGAGCAGTGTTTGAAAATAAACCCACTCTGTGAAGTTGAAAAGTTGGGTTGTGTTTAAATTATTTTAGGGGGGTGTGCACAAGTCATAACTTTTATGGTTTTGAGACTTTAGTCTTTGTTAGTGCATAGATAAGATCCCTTAATATAAGTTACAGCTTGTCACACTCCAAAGAGAAAGGAACATTTGAAATCGCATTATATGCCCCCTTTAAAAACATAAAACCTTCATCAACAGTCCAGTTCCTAAACTATTAACCTGAAAAACTCCACCATACTGCACTGACTCTGTGTTACACTTTAAATATGTTACAAGCATGCACAGTACATTCTTCTAAGGGCGTGTCCTTTAACTTAACGACAGAGGAGGGTTTCTCACCCCGTCGGCAGAGGCTCCGGTCTCTCCCATGTCGTCCTCTTTTCCACATGATCAACAAAATACAGACGTCCGTTCTGATCGACTCGCTGCTCCCAACTACACACACACACAGGCTACAGTTAGTGAGCGAACCATAAGGGCACTGATATCAACACCTGATACAAAATTCTGATAAATTATAGAACATTTTCAAAAACAAAGAATGCTGACGAGGTGATTGGTAAGCATACTGACGTACCCGGGCGGCAGCGGTCCAGGGTTGACCATGCTGGGAATCCTGCTGGGGGCGGGGACTACGCTGAGGGACGTCCTACCAGGCTGCTCCACTGTGGGGGCGGGGCTAGACTCAGAGGCTCCGCCTCCGCTGGGATTCCGAACAGGAGTGTCTGAACGGGATGAATCGCTGCCGTCAGGAAACGAGCCGGTGGAGGAAGCTGCAAAGAGGATGGGGGGGGGATTCAGCAACATTTCCTCATTGCACTATTTTGTTTTCCAACAACCTACTTACGCAGAACAGGACAAACACATGCATACTTTAAAACAAAAAAATAGTCACTTTTTATTTAGCAATGATATTAAATCAGTCAAAAGTGATTGTAAAGGCATTTATATGTTGCAAAAGATTTCTATTTCAAATAAATGCTGATCTTTTGAACAGTATACACAGTATACATTTTGGATGTAATACATGCTTACAGCAACACAACATTATGTTAACAATCAGCAAATGAAACATTTTACTAATATGTACCAATAATTATTGCAATAATTATTTATTTAAAAAAAGATATATTTTAAATGTCATAAAAGACTCATCAGCTGATGCTGACTGTAAATCTACTAATTAATAAGCCTGGATCATATTTAGCCTTTTTTTGATTTTCTCTATAACTTGATCAAACGTGTTTCAATAAAGCAGAGCACTAAACAGTTAAATGCTATAAACGACATGTCTGACCTGGGGAGGACGTGGGTCTGTGTGGGGTAGGCGGCGGAGGTCGCGAGGGTCGCGGGGGTCTCTGAGGTCGTGACACTCTGGATGACGCTGAAGGAGAGTCCATGCCGTTGACACGGCCATTAGGAGCTGAAGGCTGCTCCTGACCATCTGTGATCGAAGGAGATGGGTCTCTGCTTCTCCAGAGAAAGAGAGGTTTAGCTCAAAACCATGTAAGCAAACTGATTAGAGACATGTGACATTCCTCAACCAATCACAGCTTCCTGTCATTTTTGGTAAAATGAAAAAGAATCATTAATTTACACTTCTAGCTTTGATTGTTATTATAATGAAGATACCTTCTGCTTGAGTCATCATTAAGTTCAGATTCCCCATTTAAAGTATCTGGAAAACAACGTCATTAGTTAATTGTGCTCTTTTTAGTGTAATAAATAAGTAGCTGCGCTATTGATATGACTGGAGCGACTGACTCTGATTGTTGGCCTCGGCCGACTGGAACATTTCAGGATCCACCTGCAGACCGTCCAAACACACGGACAGATCTCCGATGCTATCCGACTGATCTCTGTCTGTGCAGAGCTGCAGGGTCTGAACCACCTCACAGACTAAGAGAAAAAACAACAGAGGCGCTCATGAAGAGAAGCCCAAAACAACAGCAATCAGTGCTAAAGTGTCACTCAGCTTCATCACAACTGGTGAAAACAAAACAAAACAAAATATATATATTTATATATATGTATTATATACACACACACGCGCACATATATACTTTTCTTAAATATTTTCTAATTTAAATTAGATTTTTTTAATTTAAATTTTTACATAATTAATATTTTAATTTCTTTAATAGAATAATTTATATTTACTAATAAAACAATTTATATATTAGAATTATACACATAAAAATATTAAATCATATTTTTACATTTAGATTAAACTAATTAATTATTCATTTTTTAAATAATATATAACATCAATTACATATAACAAAATTTATATTTCACACATATAACACAAATATATTTTATTTGTTTGTTTTTTTTAAGTTTATTTTCAAACTTTTCTTTTTTATTCACATATCTATATATTGCACATTATTATACATTTTATGTAATATAATATTTATATTATATAATTATAATATACAATACAAATTTTTATATTGAAACATTATGTCTAACATTATAACTACTGTTGCAGCTAGAAAACAACTTTTGCATGTTATGTGAAAACAGTAAACGCACAAAATGTAAAAGAAAAAACACTATTAAGATTTTTTTAACTCCATTTATATTTTTACATCTAAATTAAACGAAATTATTGATTAAAACATTATTTATATTTTTAATTACGTCTAATTACATTATTAGACTTACATTACATAAATCATATATCATTTATATTATAAAATTATATAAATTATTTTTATTATAACCACTTAACTTAATATTTAAACAAACATGTACACATATATTCTTAGACTCACTTAGATTATGCAAAAAAAAGTCGTTTTATTGTAACATTTTAAAGCTCATATAAACACCTACACATTTAAAGTGCACAATCACTTCTTATCTCGTCAGTCAAATATTGTTCCATAATTCCTGTCACAGCTAGTAAAAAATGCTAAATGGATGATATATCAAAGCAGCATTTAGACAAGAAAACGCTGACTTAGAGAGACAAAGTATTCATGTAGATGCTGTCTTTTTTGTTTGAATAAATAAAACAGAGATGCTCCAGTGATCAACATTCTGCTAACAGAGGCAGTACTCTTTAATGTGGTTTCTGTGATTGAAGTGGAACACAAACACTCACTCTTCATGTCGTGTGTTCGGAGTGTCTCGCTGACGTCGAGCATGGCCACACCCAGCAGAACGTCTGACTTCAGCGTCTGGTGACTCCAAACACGGAAGATCAGCTTGCTGAAGGGAGTCACGATCCTGACGGACACACACACACACACTTGACTTGGCAAACACCACAAATAATAGAGATCACAGTCAGTTCTGACCTCACTAACAATCACTTCACGTCAGGAAGATAAAAGCAGTTTAACAGAGAATTGAGCCGCATGACAATGAGCATCTAAAGTTACAGAGGAACTGGTCAGGGATATGTTCACCCATGATGCATCCCTGACCAGTTTCTCTGTAACTTTAGCTTCGAAATAATGGTCACCATCCACCAGAATTACCAAGCCTGGAAAAGCCAGGATACATTTTTTTAAAAAACCTGACACTGTTCTTCTGAAAGAAGAAAGTCATATACACCTAGGATGCTTGGGGGTGAGTAGTTTACGGTGCAATTTCATTTTTGGGTGAACTATACCTTTAAGAAAACAAAAATAAGTTTAGAGGGGTATTCTTTTGATTAACCTACAGAAAACACCTCTGACTGGTCATTGTGTTCAACAAAGATGCCTGTGATTGGCTGTGATACTCAGGTAAATAAAGTTGCGGTTTTGTTACAGATCACAGCAGACTCACACAGTGAGCGACTGCTTCCACTTGGGCGAGTGTGTGTTGTTGCATTTCTCCGTCTTCTTGGACTGGCCGTCCACACACACCTCCACGTACGGACTCGGGCCGAACCAGTTCTTCTTGTTGTCCTTGAGTTTGGCCGAGATCACTGCAAACCGAGAGAACAAGCGGTCAAAACAACACGGTTCATTCTGCTCACGTTTGCAAACATGTTTCATTAAACATTACTGAAGAAAAGGAGGTAATGTAAGGAGGAAGTACAGGTGAAGAAGCCAAAATGGTTTTCTTCTTAAAAATGAAAACACGCTGTATTGAAACTAGATTTTATAAAATAACGTGCATAAAAATTCCCTTTTTAATCAGATCAATATTTTAATCAAATATGTTTTTAAGCACAAACTGTTTAATATAACCTCCATGCAAATTTTTTTTCCATTTAAAAATTGATTTCTAATAAACAACTTTTTTTTTTTTTACAATAAAAAAATTTAACTCCACATAATACATAAAATAAAAAAATATATACTCCTCTGATAATTACCAGTAATATCTATAAGTAAGCATGCAGGCCTGTATCAGGGTTATTATGGTTACTAAAACTATACAAATATTTTTGCTAATTGAAAAAATTAAATGAAATAAAATCTTAGACATGTTCCCTTGACAACTGAAATATGTGTAAGTGGAAGCTATTACTGGAAAATAAATAAAAACTTAAACTTAACACTTAAACCTAAAACAATAACGAATAAACAACAACAACACAACAAAATGCTAAAAATATATCTAAAATTAAAAATAAAAATTTTAGTTAATTTAAAATGGTAATAAAACCTATACTAGTACATAAATGGAATATTTATTTATTTATTTATTCACTTTCTAACGCCATGCCAGTATCAAGGCTATTTTAGATCAATTATAAATTAAATAACATAACACTGGTTTGTACCTATTAAGAAACATGAGATATTGTTCACTAGAGCAAACTGTCATCATTTGTTAACGCTAACTGAAACAACTAAGACTAAATTAAATCTTACAAATTAAATGTTTGTATTTGTATTCACTTTAAGTGTTTTTTAAGTTGCAAAAATTAATATTATAAGTAGTTTTAGTTATATTTAGTATAGTATAAGGTTGATACATTAATAACATGCACACTTCCTGATGACACTTTCTATAATTAGATTGCTGCTGAATGAAAGCATAAACAAGCGGTGTGTTTTGCGTTCATAAGTGTGTTATGTTTTGTTTTGTTTTTTGATTCTATGGCCTTTTGTTTTCTTTTATTATCGACATAGAGAAGAAAACTGAACCCGTGCACCACGGCAACTTTACTGCTCTGTGACGCCGTCAGAATTGAAATGTTGGTGTTTATTAATAAGACAGAACATCAAAGTCCAGCGGATGAGGAAGAACATCACATCAGATAAATGACAGACGGAAACATATGCAGACGTACCCATGATCTGCAGCTGTGCTTTCATTGGGAAGCCATTAGCAGGGCCTGCTTTAGCAACACTGCAGGCCATGACATACGGCTACACGGAGACCTGCAAGCACAAAACACACCAAACTACACGTAACACACACGGAAGCATGTTCTGGCACACATCGGCCATTTTCAAGACCGCAGGGCAAATAAAGAAATGTACAGTTCTGCTTGGTGATATTCAAAACTACTCTATCAAAGATCTGATGGCATGAAGCACACAAAATATATATATATATATATATATTTAACCCTTAAAAAGACTCAGACCAAGTTAGAACTTTTTTCTACAGCAGAACAAGATATAGACGTTTTATTATGCAAAATCAGAATTTGCTATTTTCGAGATATCACATGTATTCTGTATAAGTGATATAAGTACCTTGAAAGTCATCTTAACATCTCAGGTAAAAATATATAACTCGACCAGTCAAAAATCTGCTTTTGCTCAGCATTTATTTAATTAGAAATACATTAAATTAGTAACATTCTGAAATATTTGTACAATTTTAAATATCTGTTTTCTATGTGAATATACGTTCGAATGTAATTTATTCCTGTGATCAAAGCTGAAGTTTTAGCATCATCAGTCTTCAGTGTCACATGATCCTTTAGAAATCATTCATATATGCTGTTTTGCTGCTCGAGAAACATTCCTGATTATTATTAATGTTGAAAACAGTTGTGCTACTGCTTCATGTTTTTGTGGAAACCACATACATATACATATAGACATATATATTAGTGCTGTCATATGATTAATCGCATTTATTATGTATATATATATATATATATAAAGACACACTTATACAGTACATATCTTCTCTTCTCAAATATCTTCAGTATATATCTATATTCTTATATTTTTATTATATTTAAATATATTTAATATATAAACAACATATTTATCTTAAATATATCCATGCATGGTTTGTATTTATATATAAACAATACATACACAATACAAAAACATATATGAAGTAAAGAAAAACTTTTATTTTGGATGTGATTCATCGTTTGACAGCACTAATAATTGTAAGAATAATATAAATCTATAAATGTGTGTGCATTAAGAACATGTTGTTTTATATTTTAGATGAACAGAAAGTTTGACATTTATCTTTAGTTTTTTGTAACATTATAAACATATTTATTGTCATAAATACTGTTTCAGAGAAACTATTTTCCCCATGCAATTAGAAGATATTTAATACACACTAAAGTAAACTAGCCCAGATTGGATGACTATGACAAGACGGTGAAACAATTATGCAATTTTTCTAAGAAAGACATGAGTCAAGACTTATCCAGCACGACAGAGGAACTGAAACTCAAGGAAACTCCAATCAAGCTCACCATATTCCAATGCTGAAAACCGCAGGAAGTTATCAAATAATCCACACTGATTTCAATATCCTTTAAGAAGAGAAAAATGAGATTGTGCTTTAGCCATTAAAAAGTGTTGTCAGCTTTCTCTGTATTGTGCTGTAAGGAGATCCCAGATTACAGGCACTTCTCCTCCGGTTACGTCACAATCAAACTGAGATGCTCACAAGCGAGAGAGAGACAGATCAGAGTGAGATCTGAATAAACTTTCACTGGAGCTGATCTCTGGGTTAATTATTCATCGCTGATCGAGTGTCGGGCCACAATAACAGACCTGAGGAAAGACCGACGCAGACGTCACTGATAAAGACACAAAAAACACCAGCTAAAGCTTCCTAAATGGCACTGATAAGCTTCCAGGTTAGAGATTACTACAGACGTGTTCCTTCATGATCTGAAAGTCACCTGATATATCCTCGACGGCGTCTTCAACATCGTCAGTTTAATGTTCAGTCACTATGAGTTAATCATTGAGAAGTCAAACACCCTTTCAGAACGTCAATCTGTTTGTTTGAGACACGCAACATGACAACTTCTGACTCCAACCAATCACGTGTGTTCAGGGGCGGGGCTATCTGTCAGAAGGAGGGAGTGTTTGTGGCGATAAAACTGGCAACAAAAAAAAAAGACTGAGACATATCTGGAGACGAGTATATCAGAAAGATTACCACCTATAGCTTCCACCCACACACTATTTTAATGACCCAGAAACTTAATTTTTTTAAAAAGTACTACGGCTGTACTATGGTACAGTAATTTCACTTTACTTTTATTTAACACATTGCTGTCTGGAATATTTGCTTGTACGTTAAAGTAAACTGAGATTATCATTGAAGACCAGCAATAATGATTTTCATTTTGATTATAATAATGGCAATATATACATGTCAAAGTTGAGCTACTATGGGAGGAACTGGACCGTGATGTCCGTAACCAGTGTGAATCATCTTCGGGCGATCCTTCAGGAGGCTTGGAGTAATATATCAAGTCAGTGTTTGAATAAACTGACCGCTCGAGGCTCAGATTATGAGAGCTGTATTAGCTGCTAATGCTGGATATTTTGATTAATAGATGTATAAACTGTTAATGTGATAACATATGTTTGTGTTGTCCCTTATCAGTGCAAAATTATCTCAAATTAAAAAGGATTCATGCCAATATTTTCCAAAACCCCACTTTTCTAGAGTGTTTCCAAACTTTTGGAGGGCAGTGTATAATCTAAAGTGCTTTCAAACGATTAAATTGCATCTGAAATTAAAGTTTATATATTTACTATAAGCATATTTAAATACACACACGTACATATTTGAAAAACAAAATGTTATGTATATATTATATAAATTATATGAATTTAAATATATACATTTAAATACATGTCAATATTTTAAAAATATACGATCTCTGTGTGTGTGTGTGTGTGTATATATACGTAATAAATGTGCACAGCACACACACAGATTTATTTTGGATCCCATTAATTGCAATTAATAACTTGACAGCACTACAACACAAAACAGGTCCATTATGGGTCAACATAAAACAGATACACAAAATTACCACAGTAATACCAGTTATTGCTAGTACTGTAAACTCATAATAAATCAGCAATGTCTCTCCTTTAAACACCAGAAGCCACTTTGAGGTCTTAATAATAATTACACTACACCACAGTATAGTTAAGTAGCCAATAAATGGATTAAATGACTGATTATTTTATTCAACACCATGATATTTGCATGATATTCAAAGGTAAGGTTACCACAATACCACAAAATTATGATTTAATGATTCATTAATTACTATGGTACTTTTTTTGTGTCCCTACACTTCCAAAAAAACGTTTTTTACCTACTGGTAATAGCACAATACCACAGTATGCTTGGCCATTTTAATACCAGGGTTTTTATCATGTTCTTTACCATTTTGTTTTCGATGATACTGGCGGCTATAAAAAGTATTTATTGGTTAAACAAACAGATTTTACCGCGGTAAATGTTGATGGAGATCAGTCGAGCAGCTTCAGGACAAACCAGTTTCGCTAGGAAATATTTAAATCATCAAATCAGCTGAAACCAAAAGCAACAACAAACTCAAGCTGAACACCTGACATGACGGTATTAACATGCCACATGTGTTCATACATGACCCGAACACGACCAGTCATCATTAACCGCCCCCAAACCTCTTCAGACACACGTTACTGACCCCATCCGACTCTCAATGTCAAAACAGAGCTGTTTATATGAGACAGAAATAGTCGAAGTGATCGGTGGAGCTGTCAACACGACTCAGAGTCACTATAACGCCGTGCACATATAAGCGCGTCTACAGACGGTCAAGAGTCTCGAGCTGCCAGTCTCTTACCCGGATATATCGGCGGGTCAGATGTGAGACGTGAGGCCGAACCGATCCGTCTCCAAAGAGTTTATTAGACAATCCGCGACGGGCGACTCCGGTTCAGCTCAGGAATGAACTTCCGCCATCTTCACGGCCACACGTCATCAAAGACGCTGTTCTGAAAGCGGCGCGTCACTCGAGCCGACGCTCGTGTCGCGTGAGGCGTGTTCTGTGTTCTTCCACCAGAAGGCGCTCTGTGGCCAGAGAGAGCCGCGTTCAAATCTCTGGACGCATTTATCGTATTACAGTCATTTGTAATATATTAATTTTAAAGATTCATTTTTGGCTTGAATATATTTATATATATAATTGCGGGTACATTTGGTGTCCCCATAGAAATAAAGTCATTAGCTATTTTTTCTACTTTTTATTTTAATTAATTTATTATTGTTCTTTACTAATCGTTATGAATTACAAGATGTTGCAGTCCATAACAATATAATAATTTATTTTAAAATCTTAAATAGCTCAAAATCATGATTTTTTTCTAGTCAGTGTACTTTTTTCTATAATGTATCAATGTGCAATCAAAATACTTTTAGCGCTGTTAAACGATTAATCGCGATTAATCGCATCCAGAAGATAATAAGACGATATATAAGAGGGATCATTGTGGAAAAAATAATAATCTTTTATTTACATTTGAACAAAAAGTGGCGTGTCCAGAATAATTCGTACACCCTGCAAACTGTCACAGTCTATGGGAAAATCCAAAGTTGCATACCATTCCGAATAGTCCAAGCTATTCTAAAGCATCCTAACCCTGATTCATTGGGAACCGCTGTTTTAATAAACTCAACAGGTGAAAAACAGAAGCTCTCTGCTGTTGGTTTGTGGACAGTCATTGCTAAGACAGTCGGTCCAACAGACACTGCACACCGCTGGGTTCCACGGACGCAGACCAAGGAGGACACCACTTCTCCAGATTAGGCACACAAAAGCCCACTTGGCCTTTGCAAATGCTCATCTGGACAAAAAGGAAGACTTCTGGTCTTCTGTAGCCTGTTAGGTACCAGCTTTGGACCAGCACATGATTAGCTAAGGACCAGCTTAAACCAGCTCAAACCAGCATCCAAGTGTCAAACCTAACCAGTATATGCTGCTTTTTTCAACAGGGTGGTCACATTTACTCTAATAAAAGTATATTATTTTGGCATATACTTTTGTCCCCATAACAAATAAATAAGGAATAAAGCTTCACGCATGCACCTCATTGTAGCTAATACATAACACTTTGCAAACCGTGTCAAATGTGACACCCTGCAAACTCTCATGCAAGTCACTATGACACAGAAGCAGCAGCTCTTCTCTGAGATGAGCAGAACATCAGATGTTCAACCAGAAACACAACAGTGATGATTCCCACCAGACCAGACAGAACCAGACGAACCAGAGCCTCAGTG
>JAUCMR010000038.1:666459-678586 GCA_032357425.1 Enteromius argenteus | reverse complement strand
TATATAAAATATGGATTTTAGTTTGACATTTTTAATAATTAAAGTTTATATAAATTATTATTATTTAATTGTTAGATTTCCATTAACTTATGAACCTAGATAGGAAACCTTGAATAAAAGGGGTCATATGATGTTGCTTAAAAGAACATTATTTTGTGTATTTGGTGTAATGCGGGTAAAACTTGATGTTGCATTATATGACTCCTTTTTTTTAAAAATTGGATGTTGATCACTGGTTCAACTTTTATTCTTGTGAAACTGCGAGAGAAAAACACTAAATGTGAATGAGTTTAAACATTTCATATCTCGAATTACAAAACAGGCATAAAACACAATATTTTATTTTAAATTGTGATGTGCATATCATATTTTATTTTATTTTATTTTAAAAGAACTTAAAATCTGTTCCACAAAATTTTGAAATGACAGATGTGCTACTGTGTGCTGGATCAAAGTTCATTCGGGTCTGTTTTAACTGTTTTGACTTCCTTTACAGACTCTAACACCCATATGATCTACACTGTCGACTGGAAGCTGTGAAACACTTGGCTGAGCCAGACCAGAATCACCGAGACCAAACCAGATGAGAAGCTGATCAGGCGGATGTATACGAGAGATCAAGTGCCTTAACGTGACCCGCGGGACCTCAGACGGCCACCGGCCTCAGTACAGGGACTACAGACGATTCCATGAGCTTTTTTAAACGGATACATGAATGTATATTTTTATTTTTATACAAAGTGTAAAACCTTTTCTTACTTCAACGGCGCTCAGACTTTGTCAAATGGATTTATTTTAGTTTTTTTGGACATCCAGGAAGAATTTCAAAGTCTTTTGTGTGTTCACGTGTTTATTGGGCTTTGGGAATTTTTACAGCAGTAAAAACTAAAGTGAAATTGCACTGCCAACATCCTTCACAATCAGAGTATTACTGACTCGTCGTTCATTTATTTTGATGCAGTAAAAGGTCAGCTGTACTGACGGTGACTCTATTTGACGTTATGTTACTGAAGACAATAAAGATTGTCATAAATACTGTCTAAATGAGGGTTTGTGTTTTGTCTTGAAAAAAAATGACAACAATGCAACTTAAATCTGTGTTTAATATTTATTTTTAATCATTATATATATATTTTTTTTTTTCAAATCAGATACAAATTGAATATTTATTCCTGATTTACCTTCAATAGATGTTATTGTGTATAAAGTTTTCTATCTATTCGATCTGGTTTAAACTGAGCTTTTAAACTATTATTCAGACTGAAATGCATCTTTTGTAGTTGTTAAACACAGCAAAAGCACTTTCTGCTTCTTTGTCTTAAAGTCTAATGAGGTTTAATGCAGTGGGTGTTTAGATTTACTTTCATACTGTTGGTTTTATTGTATGTGAAAGAATACACATAAAGTGATTGAACAGTATTATACTAAAGCTTACAGTGCTGTTTTACAGATTGTAGTATGAATCTGTATTGACAAAGTCACATTGAAAAATCGCACCAGAAATGGAGTCGCACTGAAAAATCGCACCAGAAATGGAGTCGCACTAAAAAATCCTATTAGAAATGGAGATGCTTTGAAAAATTGCACCAGAAATGGAGACACTTCTAAAAAAATCGCATCAGAAATGGAGTCGTGTTGAAAGATTGCACCAGAAATGGAGTAGATGATATGAGTTGCATTGGAAATAAAAGAGTCACAATGGAAAACCACATCAGAAATGGGTTCATATGAGAAAATTACACCAAAAATGTCATATTGAAATCAGTTCCTTTGAAAAATCACCAGAAAGGAAGTAGATGAGATGAGTCACACTACAGATAAAAGTTGGCAGTATTTGAAGGATTAAGGATTTAGATGTTGTAGTTTCTAGGGTGTTGCTACATACTTGCTATTGTGTTGTGGGTGGTTGCTAAGGTAATGCTACACAGTTGCCAGGGTGTTCTGGTGGTTGCTAAGGTAGTGCCACACAGTTGCTAGGGTGTTCTGTATGGTTGCTAAGGTAACTTCATAGAGTTGCTAGGATGATTTATAATGTTATCAGGTTCTAGCCAGAAAGTCTTCTAGATATATTACATTTTTAAATACATTCAAATAGAAACAGTTTAAGTGGTAATAATATTTCACAATATTACTGTGTTTCATGTATTTTTGATCAACTAAACACAGCCTTAATGAGCAGAAGAGACTTCATTAAAAACATTTTTAAAATCCTACCGACCTTAAAATATTTACCTGGTGATTTCTTATAAAAACAGTGTATTTTGTGCGCGTGTTCAGTTCCCGGTCGGTGTGATGAGGTTGTACTCGGCCTGCAGCACCAGGAAACTGTTCTGCTGTATTTTGCGCACCTGTACCAGGTCTCCGCATTCCTGTACATGGAGGATGCCTCTGTCGTCATGGTTACGGTCGTTAAGCGACACAGCTGTATGTTTGCGACAGTGTTTCCTCTGCAGGTACCGGAGCCCCACGGCGATAGCCATGCCGAGCGCAGCCGAGAGGCCCAGCAGTAAACCCAGCTCGAATGCACTCTGCCTGGGCACTTGCTCTGGCTTCTGGACGCCTCCCTCTGGGACTCCAGATGGGTCTTTGGCCTGTTTAGGGCGACTGAGAACATCTCCAAACAGATCAGATGGGTGTTTTTTGCGCTGGGTCAGGGAGACAGCGCCCTCTGTGGGATCCCGGGATGGGAAGAAGTCGGAAAGGGCTTGTCGGGGAGCTGGTGAGGGTTCGGGATGGAGGGATGCAGTCAAGAACTGTGAGTTATGAGTGTGTACTGGGGGTGTGTAGGTGTGTGTTTGTTGTGTTGTCATCTGTAGAGATGCATGAGTCTGTAACAGTGGATTTGGGACGGTGTGTGTGTTGTTAGCAGATGTTTTGTGTGTGTTATCAGGTGTTGGGGTGTTTGTGTCATGTGTTGAGATGCTCTGTAATGAAGTTTGTGTAGATGAGGACAAAGGTGTTTGAGTGGCATTTGATGATTGTGTGTTTGTTTGTATGTTAAAAGATAGAGTTGTGTGTGGGTTATGTGTTGAGTGTGTATTAGTGTGTGTGTTGTGTGTGTTTATGTGTGGGTTATGTGATGCATTCAACGATTGTGTGTTAGTGTGTGTGTTAAAAGTTGGGATTGTGTTTGTGTTGTGTGTTGAGTGTGTTTTGGTGTGTGTGTTATGTGGTGCATATGTGTTAGTGTGTGTGGATGTGATTATGTGTGTGTTATGTGTTGAGTGTGTTTTGGTGTGTGTGTTAGCATGTGTAGTTGGGGTTGTGTGTGTAAATGTGATTATCTGTGTGTTAGGTGTTGAGTGTGTGTTAGTGCTTGTGCTATGTGGTGTGGAAGTGTTAGTGTGTGTAGATGTGATTATGTGTGTTGAGTGTGTTGAGTGTGTGTTGGTGTGTGTGTTGTTTGTTGAGTTTGTGTTGTTGCGTGTGTTATGTGTAGATGTGTTATTGTGTGCAGACAGGGATGTGTGTTTGACTGTTTTTTCCAGTAATGAGGCTGCACAAACACACACACACACACACACACAAAGTATTAAATATTATCTAAATATTTGCATTTTGTGAACAAAATATGACTTTTTGTTTCCATTCAAGCAAATTTAAGTGTTGTTAAAATGTGTGGAACTCACCACTATAATGCTAGTCTTGCTAATATGCTAATATGAGTGCTCTGAAGATGTTGCAATGCAGTTGCTAGGGTGTTTAAGATTATAGTTTAAAATATAAAGTAATATTTCAGTTACTTAACAACATATTTGCATGCTTAAAGTTCGTTCTCTGGTATCGGTTATATTGGTCACAATGGCATGCAAGTAAACAAATAAAATAATCCAAATGTAAAAATGTTGGCCATACATTAGATCATAAGTAATCCTGAAGTAGTCAGAATGCCTTACCTAAAATGAATAATCAAAATTTTGTCATGTAATTTGTAATGAGTAAAAGCCTACGTAAGTGATCTACCCAGCACTGGATGCTAATGAGTTCAGAGTGGTTTGTTGCTGTGTGGTTTCTATCTAGGTTCTTTCTAACCCAAGTCAAATTCAGATCCATTAATGATTGTTGTGTATATTGAGTGTGTGTGTGTGTGTGTTGGTCGTAATCACCTGTTGTGTTCACCACCGGTTGTCCTGTAACGCTGTCAGTGTTCAGAGAACTACGTGTCCCATCATGCACCACTGCCGATCTAATTCGAGACCAGTACACAAAATAGGACTGAACCAGTGTGATGCTGCAAAGAGAAAGAGAAGATGGTCACGTTTGTGAGCCTGGAGCACAAAACTAGTCATAAGTAGCCCATTAGCCAACAATGCATTGTAAGGGTCAAAATTTTAATTTTTAATTTTATGCAAAAAATCATTAGGTTATTAAATAAAGATCATGTTCCATGAAGATATTTTGTATTTTTTTTTTTGTAAATATTTTAAAACTTGATTTTTGATTAGTAATATGCATTGCTAAGAACTTCATTTGGACAACTTTAAAGGTTATATTCTATAAGGTCACTCTCAGATTCCAGATTTTCAAATAGTTGCATCTCAGACAAATATTGCCCTATCCTAACAAACCATACATCAGTGAAAGCTTATTTATTAAGCTTTCAGTTCTCAGTTTCAAAAAAGTTCAACTAAATTTTATGATGTTTACTGGTCCAGTGTTTTATCTGTATGTTGTCTCCATGTACACAACTTACAATAATAGGACTCACTCTATGCTGGTCTAGACAGCAAGCTTTTTTTTCCCTTTTTCTTTATTTCTTTATTTTTTTACAACACAATTTTTTTGGTCTGGTTAGGCTAGTTGTATTAGAGTGTAGCTGGTGTTTTTCTCACTAAAAGCGCAGGTCTCCGCTGGGATTTGTCGGGGCCCTCCAGCTGAAGGATAGGTTCCTCTTGAGCATCTTGGCTGAGTGTGTGACGGTGTCGTCTGAGCTGAGGCAGGACAGAGTGTGTGTGCTGGGAGGGTGAAGCGTGAACTCACCACCGACCACACGGTCCTCCAGAACAGAGCGAGCCTGCAGCAGAAAGCCCATAAACCCCCGGGAACTCTGAACCGTCACTGAGCAGAACAACACACAGACTATTAGTCACTCACTTTATAGATAGATAGATAGATAGCATATAAACCTGTTTCTACTGAATAAAAATGTAAAAAAAAAATAAAATAAAAATTTAAAAGTAATTGAAAATTTTTATCTCACAATTCTGACTTTTTCTTACAAATGCCAGTCTATAGCTCACAATTATGATTTTTTTTCTCAGAACTGCATGAAAAACAAACAACTGCAACTTACAAAGTTAGAATTGCAGGATATGAACTCGCAATTCAGGAAAATAAAGTCAGAATTCCAAGATATAATTGTAAGCATTTTTTCCTCATAATTGGACCATATAGCTCACAATTCGAAAAGAAGTCAGAATTTTGAAATAACCTCACTACAAAATCGCAATTTGGACTTTTTTTCTCGCAAATTCTACTTTGTATTTAATTTGTTCTTATTTTTTCCTCACAATTGCAAGTTTATATCTCACAATTCTGGGAAAAGTCAGATTTGTGAGAATAACCTCACGATTAACTTTTTTGCAAGTTTGACTTTGTATTTCACAGTTCTGTCTTCTTTTTCCTGAATTGTGATATAAACTGTGAACTGTTATAAAGTCACACATTTTTTTAAACTGCATTTTCTTACATTTTGCAATTCTGACTTTGCAATTGTGAGTTTATATCACACAACTGAGAATTTGTTTTTTCAACTCGTAAACTCAGAATTATGAGGGAAAAGTCAGAATTGTAAGATAAAAAGTCACAAATAAAATGTTTTAAATTATTATTATTAACAAAAATATACAAACGGGAGTAGCAACATGATTTCACATGTTCAACTCTGTAGAAGTGTTACCTGTGAGTGTGTGTTGTGGCAGGTACACTGATCGGCTGGTGCGTACGGTGATGGTGGAGTGTGTGTGTGTGTGTTGTGGGAAGGAGCTGATGTGGCCGGGCTTCATGTTCACACATGATGAGACGCTCGCCCCACGAGAGAAACACACACCAATGGCAGGAAACACACACACAATCACACAAACAGCCCACACTGCCTTCATCAGCATCATCATCTTCATCATTTCTGCTAAGATCATGAGTGTTTGACTGCTATTAGATGTATACTCTGTTTTTGTTAATCATATTAAAATTAATTTAATTAATTAACATCAGTGTTCAAAAAACATTAACAGAACTGGTAGCTCTGTATAGTTTTGAAATGCTGCCACACATTTCTCAACCTGTTATAGTCTACAACTAATTCATGAGGCGCTGCTGATAAGACCAAATGTCCAATGTGTTGGACATAAAATAAAAGGCTTGATTTTAGGTGCAAGTTGATGAGACTACCATATACATAAATATGCATATAAAAAGTTAAATGTAGACTCTCTCCTCTTGTTGCTTAGTCATTGTCTCTCTTTTTTGTTATTGGCTGATCAGGTGCCAATCTGTACATTGCTCATATTATGAAAACATAACATTTTATTGGTTTAAACAAAAAAAATAAATGTAAATTTATGCATTTGGCAGACATTGTTATTCAAAGAAACTTACATTGCGTTCAAAATGGAAATCATGGTCTCAGCATTTTTATTATTAATATTATTATTTCTTCATGACTATTTTATTTTAATTAATTATTTTACTCATATTATTTTCATCTTAATAATTAATTTAATTTATCAGAATATTCTATTCTAGAATCTGACTGTTCCTTGCAGAAGAAATGGTTAAATATAACAGTTTCACTTTCATTAAAACCAATAAAATATGATGAAACAAGAAATATTATATTAGAGGCTATTTATAAGATTGAAAGATATGATTCATTTAGTTCATAAACATTAAATATTTAAAGACAGAATGTTACATTATAGATAAAATATTAGTTTCTTGATATTTGATATTACAACTCTTAGTTGGTGCAGTAAAAATAAGTTATTTACCATTAAAAATAATATATAAATTTCTATTCTTTATTATATTCATATAAACTTACATAATTAAATAACTATTAAATTATATTATTAACTACTAATTACATTTATATGATGTATTCAGGTGATCAGTGGAATAAATTAAATACATACTTGCATTGAAGATGCTTCTGTCTTGCAGGTCAGTGAGACATAAATAACAGAGAACGTTCTCTCTTCTCAGTTCATTTCTCTCTCTCTCTCTCTCTGTCTCACACACACACACACACACACACACATACAAACACACACTTCCCACCCCTTCCAATTATTTTCTTTTCTAATCCTGCTGTCCTTTAACCTTATGTCTTTTATTCTCTCTATCTCTGGACCAGGATGTGCAACAGCTGCTGATCCAGGAACCACCACATCCTCCTCCACACACACACACACAGCATGCCCATCTCATAAACTCCAATAAAGACTGAGTTCAGCTAGTAAATCTTTCTCACATTGTCACTATAGACATTTAATCTCTTATCAGAGAGATTCCTCAGCTTCCTTTCAGAGACGCACATCTGCACAAACACAAACACAATACGATTACCTAAAACGCATACTATTCAAATATACATCATGATTTTATGAAGAATTTGCATGCATGGTGTGTGTTTGTACCCTGTTCTTTTGCTCTTCTCAGCTGGTGATAGACAGCTTTTACACACACAAGGCCTGTCAATCAGAATCAGAAGGTTTACCGTTAATGCTAATTATATATAAATGCAATTAATGCACAGATTATTATTGTTCACCTGAGCTGTTTATCTGATAGCACGGGAATCACTCCAGTTTATTGAAACTTGACTTTGACCATTTTTTTCAAGCGATTCATTAGGCAAAAAACAGATCAAAAAAGCCATTCATTTTCTAATTTCAACATCACTTGTAGTTATTTTTACAAAGCACGTAGTGATGGGTAAAACAAAGCTTTTTCAGTTAAACCATTGTGTCGCAAAATTATTTTTAAAGAGGTCCAATCAGATTGTGCATTGCAAGTTATTTGAGTCAGATTGGGAACACAAAGGACATATCGTGAATCAGTTGTTCCCATTCATAGGTCACTTCATTGCTGTGGTTACGTCACCGTATGGGAACACTACTTGGTGTCGAATGTCTGAAGCCCTGTACCATCCTATTGGCCAAATAGTGCTTAGCACCGCCTTACGCGTGTGAAAAAAATCATCCCACGTTCTCAGCGACAATTCTTGAGCAGTGTTTAACTCCTTTTTGCGGATGCAATGAGTCATAGGAAAATGTCAAGAACCATGAAACAGATCTATCACGGTGGGGGACACTCATGAAAGGTGCGTTGTGTGCCTGGGCCTACATCATGCACAGGCGGTGCTTAGCAGCCTGTCAACATATCCCCACTGTGACAGCCTATGGATGAAAGTTTTGCGCTCTAGGGTAGAAGTCCGTGTGCGGCCTTGACCGTGAGGACAGTGCTGTACTGGAGTACTCTCCATATCACTTGCTCTCCCTTACTCGAGTGCAAGAGGTCGGGGGAACTTCATGGAACCTGTTATTTTTGCTAATGAGGATCTACTGCCCACCCTAAAGGCCTGCAGTGCATTTTCCTCTGGCTGTGGGCAGTATGACGACAACGTTTTGTCCACCGTGGCCTCAGACTCCGAGGATTTACTGGCCGGCGCATGTGGATCTTTCCCTACTAGCGGACAGGAGAGACCCAGCTCCCCATACTAGACTCAAGGCACTTTCATTTTGATGGTAGCTGTTAGATGATGCCATGTGCGTGGTGGATAAACTGGGGCAGGATTAGGACGCGGAAGTGGCCAAGGCCCAGTCCCAATCTTATCTGGACAACCGTTTTTTAACTAATCGTGTGCCTGCTCAGACCCATAAACCTCTCCCCTTCTTCCCGGACCTTCACCAGGAGGATTCGAGGTCCTGGAAGCAGCCATTTTCAGCATGCATCACAAACACTGCGGCAGCAGATTTTGCCACCATTACAGACATGGCGAACCGTGGCTATGCAACAATGCCATGGAGGAGACATTAGCTGAACATCTTGTGCCAAACTCAGCCACAGCTTAGAAGTCTCGTCCCTTCCTCCCACTGAAGTCGTGTCGAGTCACGTCAAGCCTCTTCTGTAAGTCTTACTTGGCTGCAGGCCAGGCAGCGGCCACACTTCAGGCCTACCAGGCAGAGTGCCCTGTAATCCCTGTAAGGGTGCCATATCCACTAACTGCACATACAGAGATGGTGTTTCAGTAGTCCGTCGTAGTCCTTGGTCTCTCAGTTTATGCAGAGTTTGCGACGGCTGCTGCTTTTCGGCCCTGCACGAGTTCAATCATGGGATCTGTCCATTGTATTACAAGGATTATCAGGACATCTGTTTGAGACTTTGGAAGCTGAAAAAAAATCCTGACTCTGAAAATAGTCCTGTTGTTCTTTGTGCATGCATCACCTTCATGCATGGATTTCGAACCTGGATTGGTGAAAGTTTTATTGCAACTAAGGCCAGACTACATTCCCAAAGTTGCTTCAAAGACTTTTCGCTTCCAGCAGGTGGTCTTGGAAGCTTTCTCCCCACAGAGGCAGGGTCAGAAAGTCTAAGCCTTTGTCCTGTGAGGGTGCTGAAGATCTATGTGGAGCGTACAGCCCAATGGCATGAATCCGACCAGCTGTTAGTTTGTTTTGGGAATAAAAATAAAGGTTGAGCTGTCACAAAGCAAAGCATGTCCCATTGGCTGGTGAAGGCTATATCTTTAGCCCACGAGGCGCAGGCTCGCTTTGTCTCTAGGAATCCGAGCTCATTCTATGAGGGCAGTGGCTTCGTCGCAAGTCTTTCTCAGTGGATATTCAGTTGACGATATATGTACTGCATCAGCATGGTCCTCACCGAGCACTTTCGTCAAATTCTACAGCCTTGATGTGAAGTTGGCCCCTGGCTCCCGGGTTCTTTCCGCTTGAGCAGATGCTGTCCTCAGATCCCAGCTATCTCAGGTATGTCAGGCATGATATCACTGCAGCACAGAAGTGACCTATGAAAGGGAACATCTCGGTTACGTATGTAACCACGGTTTCCTGAATAGGGAATGGCCCGTTCCAAACCTTTGATAGCATTTTCTTTAGTCCATGAAATCTAATCGAAATGTGTGAGGCACACAGGTATACTAGGCATACACATGCGCAAATAGGATTTGAATAGGATTGGCAGGATCAGTACAGGGTACAGGGTTTCACACATTCGTCACACCAAAGGGTCTTCCCATATGGTGACGTCTTCGTAGCATCTCGCTCCCTATTCAGGGAACCCTACGTAACCAAGATGATTTGCATTGGAACTTCGGCTAGAAACTTGATAATCATTTCACACATTTGAAGATTATGTGAGACATACTCCAAAGTCCGGAAATGAAATGATGGTTTGTCGGTGATTGGAGAGTGCAGAAAAACTAAACAAAGAAAAAAGAAAGAAAAAAAGAAAGTATTCACAGATTCTATTTTTTATTTAGTTTAAACAGTGGATTGATACCAAGTTCTTTGAAGTCATCAATTATTTGGCCATTACTAAAGGGTGGAGATCCCACTGTAATGGATAATTATCTGCCTATTTCAAGATTGTCTGTTACAGCTAAGGTGTTTGAAGCTATGATAAATGAACAGTTAAAGCACTATTTGTCAGCTCATAATATTTTATGTCAAATTCAATCAGGTTTTAGACAGGGATATAATACTATAACTGCTGCACTGTCGCTCACTAATGATATAATACCTGCATTAGATGATAAAAAAATCATGTGCTGCACTTTTTATTGATTTATTGAAAGCATTTGATTCTGTGAATCATGCTCTTTTGATACAAAGGCTTAAATGTGTAATTATTTGACTGGAAGGACTCAACGTGTGTCCATAGAAAATTAGTTTCTGCTCCTTTAATAGTGAAGATAGGTGTTCCTCAGGGTTCAATTTTGTGGCCAATTTCATTTTCTGTCTATAAAAATGAACTTGGTAAAGGAGTTGAGCCAGCAAATGTGCATTTAATTTATACGATGGCTCCATCTTTAAAAGAATGCTTTAAATTCATTTCAGACTTCTATTGGTAACTTCAAATTAGTGTTAAATGTAAAAAAGTACTCTTCTATCAGCATTGCACTATGGTGATATAATTTACATGCATACACCTCTGAATGTTTTGAAAAAATTGGATGTTTATCATGCTTCTTTATAATTTTTTACTGGTACAAGTGGTACAATATGAAATAACAAAATGGACTTCATTGTGCTTAAGGAGAAAAAACATTAATTTTTGTTTTAAAAGCTTTAGTGGGTAAACTAGCACAGTATATATCTAGTTTGCTGACATACACTAACCTGATTTTGCAAAGTACAAGATGTCCCTGGGTCAACATCTTTGTTGACCCTGGGACAACATTGTGATTAACCAATCAGATTTGAAGAAACAGTTTACAGTTTTTGTGAAGTTTAGGCTTACAATCAGTGTTTGGTGCTTGTACATCAGTGTCAGTCATCTATCATTAAATATGATTTTAAGCATTACTCATGGGTAAGGTTAGGTGTAGGAGTAGAGATATGGTCAAGACTATATCTTTGCATTAAAATGTTGTCCCAGGAACACATAGTACTTGGCAAAATCAGGACATGTGCTAACATACAGCACACATATTTATAATACCAGATCAACAGATAAACTGTAACTTAAGATGCAGATTCTTCATACAGAGATAGTCGTTCAGCCTTTTCTAATTATGCTCCATATGTATGGAATGAGCTTCAAGGTACATTAAGTATGAAATCTTTACCATCTATCTCTGTGTTTAAAAATACATTTAAGTCTGTTTATATGAAACAGTGTACATGTTTTAATAACTGATTAGGATTTGTATTGTTTTCGGAAAATGGGACCTTCCTGGTTAAATAAGTAAATAAAATAAAATAAATAAAATAACAAAATTCAAAGTTCTCTTTTAACAACTTCTTATATGTATATAAACATCACACGAGGATTGTCTTTTTTTCCTGGTTAGGGGGACCCCTCAAGAGCTTTGACCAGTGTTGTCATTTTACTTTAAAAAAGTAATTAGTTACAGTTACAAATTACTTCTGCCAAAAAGTAATTGAGT
>JAUCMR010000038.1:640887-659184 GCA_032357425.1 Enteromius argenteus | reverse complement strand
CCACCTCATCAGGAGCATGCTCAGGCGTTGTAGGGAGGTCATACAGGCACGTGGAGGCCACACACACTACTGAGCCTCATTTTGACTTGTTTTAAGTACATTACATCAAAGTTGGATCAGCCTGTAGTGTGTTTTTCCACTTCAATTTTGAGGGTGACTCCAAATCCAGACCTCCATGGGTTATTTAATAAGAATATTTAATTCATTCAGATCTAGGATGTGAGAGTTATTGCTCATTCCATATTAATCCAAGTTGTTTTGAACTAACCATTGGTTTAAACTCTATTCTAGATAAAGTTAGCTGAGGAGCCACGGCAGAAGCCTTCAGCAATGAAGGGGAAAGTACAGGAGAAACCCACCCCAGCCTCTCGTTCTCCACCTCCTGCTGTAATAGTCTCATCTGACCCCAAAACAGCCCCATCTTTATTTCAATCTGAATCTGCTAAAGTCCCCTTTCCTAATCAGTCTGCTCCCGAGGCAATTAAAAAGACCTCCGTCCCACTCAAAAGTAGCCCTGCTCGAGGCCCAGACAACAGTCAGGTTACCCCAGTGTCCACTTCAGCCCCTTCACCATCTATCTCTGTGGCAGGAGCAGTCTCTGATACCACCCCTGCCATTATTCAGTCTACACCTGCTCCAAAATCTACCCATCCCTCATCACAATCTGTCCCAGTGCCTTCCCTATTGCTCCCAACACCTGATCTCAATTCCCAGCCTACTCCAGCACCATCTCAGATCACCCCTTTTGAGGTAGCTCCTGCTATCCCAGCTCAAACTTCTCAGGCCCCTTCTGGCTTAGTCCCATGTGCCTCCTTAGAACCAACCCCATCCATTCAAACTGTACCCCCAGCTTCTATTTCCGCTCCTCCATGTATACCAGCCTCTGCAATACCTGTTTCTGCCCCAGCTCAGGTTCCTGCCCTTATATTAGATGCCCCAGATCAGTCTTCTACCACCCTTCCCATTGATGGAAGCAGTGGTGCACCAATTGCCCAAAAGCCTGCAGACCCTCATACTACTGTGACACCAATGCTTCCCCATGCTCCTCCTACTTCAGTCTCTCCTTCCTCTGGTCCTACCCAAGCTCCACCTCCAGACTTGCCTCAGTCTTCACTCAATGAATCAATTCCACAACCCTGTGAAACATCAGCCATGCCTGCTTCTAGTAAGTTTCATAAAAGTTAAATGTTTGAAATGCATTTTATTTCAGCAATGTTGACCTATTAATAGTAGATTAAGATGATCAAAATTCTATGAGTTCTTACCGAACATCTCTTGTCCGTCAGGTGTAGCACCTGCCCCTGATCCTCCATCCCAGCCCCAACAACTCCCCTATCCTAATGTCCAATGGTCTCAGCTCCTTCAGGACCCAGTTTATCCAGGATTCCCCAAGAACGAGAAGGGAGAGGTGGAACCGCTGCCTCCCTATTCCCTCTCCCAAAAAGGAGAAGACCTACCACAAGGTAATACAGACCCTAGTGATCCATTTTATATTGTATGTAAGGAAAACTTTCCCTTCTACCTCAAGATTGTTGATTCAAGCAGCCAAATGTTAGTTTTAGGCAAATTGTACTTGAGCTGTTTGGTGTCTTTGTTGCTACGCTACCCTGTATAGTCAGCACCTATGAGTTGACATGTAAGAGATCCTTTCAAATATAGCCCATTATTCAAGTCTGTTTAGTCTATCTTCCTCATAATAATTTTAAATTTTTGAAAGCATTCCATATTTTTTCAGATATGAATGTCCTCAGGTTCTTCTTCAACCTCGGTGTCAAGGTACACGATTTGAGAACTCTTCTTTGCATTTATTGCTTTATTATAAAATTTATTATTTATTATAAAATTGTTTATGGAATTACATAGTACTCCCAATTTCCTCAGGCATACTCTCAGCCGATGTTTCCTCCCATCGTTTATCTTGGTGCGCTAAACCAAGCCTATCAGATGCATCTTAGAGGGCCTCCTCCTTCCTCGGACTCTCCTGCTAATCCCACCGTGACTTCATGGCAACCGGAAAACCCTTCTTCACCTCAAAATTTGAGCTCCATCCTTGACACATCATTAGACAGCCATGTTCCAGTTGCACCTGTTGGTCCCATAGAGCTGGGAGCATACAACGATCATCCTGTATCCATTCCGATGCCAATGCCACCAAGGCCAACAATGCACTGGCCAACTTCTTCTGCTCCAAGTAGCTATGCTGGGTCATACCCAGCTGGCCCTCCAGTGCATTTTTCATCACCCTATCCACCCTATGGGTACCCCCGTATGCCACTTCCAATGCCCCTAGAAGCCTTGAACCATGGTCCTACTGGTCGGATGGATGTCTTGTCCTTTGTTCCTCAAACAGTGGACAGAGGTCAAGGGAATGGCCATAGGTCTGTAAACTCCCAGTTTGGGTCCTTGCAGAAGACCGCTGGCTTTCATGGAGGCCAAACTCATTTGAGTGCAGGTGATTTCAAACCTATAGATATTCCTGTTTCGCTGGCCACAATGGAACCTCCACCCTTTAGTGGACCTTGTTCTGTTGGACAACCTTTTTCGATTGGCCCCCTGCAAAGAGACATGGTAGGATTGTCCACTTTAACCAATGGGAACTTAGGAAAACAAGGGGGAGTCTTCCCACAGAGCCTTCATGCTGGTCCTATCGCAGAAGACCCTTCTCGCTCCATTCTCGTATATTCTCCAGATGACAAGTGGTCAGTGGAAGAGATGGAGTATCCCAATGTAGATCTTAGAGTAACTCAGTCCTTCTACAGCCAGTCCTACAGGGGTGGAGGAAGACGTGGGCAAGATGACAGAGGAGGATATCGAGGCAGGGGCCAAAGAATCCGGAAAGATTATTCTGGCCGTGGAAGACAAGATGAACAGTCTTATAGACATTTTGGGAGACGAGGTATAGGGCCAAGAGTACCGATGCAGTTACCATATCAGTGATGCTGAAATACTGGGTATACACCATTTTTGGGTTTACAATGATATCAGATACACAAAGTCTGTTGTTTTGAGTTTATGGGTGGCTTCGGGTAAATGGTATTGATATCCAATGTTTTTAATAGTTTTCATGCTCCCCACCCCCACCCACAAACGCATTCTTGATTTAAAAGTACAGCAACCGTTTCACCTGTTCCTATTCCACGAAACCCCAGTGAAAATGTAAATGTGTGTGTGTGTGTGTGTTTGCATTGGTAATAAAATCTAATAAATGTTGTATTCTTGTTGCACTGCCCCTACATGCACAGCAAAAGGGAAAAATATTGATTTGAATGTATAAATCTTTTCATACATGTGCATTTCCTGTAAACACTGAAATCTGTTTTTATTTTCATCTTTTAATGTGGGTATTTTTTTAGACTGGTTCTCAGAGGACTGTCTTAAAAATCAGAATTTTCCTGAAAAACTTATAAACAATTCATCTTGTGCTGCAAGGTGAGTATAATGGTGTCAGAATCTCATCATAGATGACCGGATAAGCGCCAGGAAAGTGCCTTTTTGTTTTGGAAATTTTTGGGGGGGTTTTCGTTGAGTTTCTAACTGCACCTTTACTGCACTCTCAACTCCTCCACAGGGTTCTAGGGTGTTTGCTGAATGAATGTTGATGCCAAATGCCTGTAATAAATGACATTTCTGATCCAAAGATGTAGTTTTAATGCCAAACAAATAAAGGATTAACAATAAGCATAGGACAATACTTGTTGCCTTTCCATTTTTCAGTTGCAATTCCATTCAGTACCTATGTATTTATATATTTAGCTTGACCAGACTTGGGGGTGTTCCAGAAAGCAGGTTATGTGACATACTCGGGTATATTTAAGAGTAAGCAGATAATCTCAACTTTTGGTTCCAACAGCTGAGGTAACTTTTAGGGTAAGTAGCCATAGCAACTTGCTCTCTGAAGATAACCTGCTCCGGAGTAGTTTTTATAATAGTAGTACATTTTATATGACGACTAATATAATTAGCATCAGATAAACAATATAAATCTTATTTTCAAGAATTAACCAAAAAAAAAAAGATGCACAACCACAAGTTAGGTGACGATTTGCAATAAGTATGTAAATTACCTTTAAACAGAAGAAGAAAATGTATGGCGCGCTTTTTCTTAGCATTGGTTTTTGTAGAGCAGGGGTAGGCAACATCGGTCTTGGAGTGCCGATGTCCTGCAGATTTAACTCCAACCCTGAAAAGAAACCTCACCTGCCTGTAGCCCTAGTAATCCTGAAGGCCTTGATTAGCTTGTTCAGGTGTGTTTGATTAGGGTTGGAGTGAAACTATCCAAGACATCAGGACTCCAGGACCGTCTTGCGTGTTATCCAGGAGCATACTCAGTGTTGAATGAACTTACTCCTGGTCACGTTTTTGCAACCAGCATACCTCAAGCAAGCAAGGTTTAGGTTGATCAACAGAGTTCATGGTTTAGCAAATGGTAAATTAACCTTGCTTTCTGGAATACCCCCAGACTCTCAACCTTCTTTTCATTTGTCAAATATGGTCTTAAGAGAATAAAGTAAATATATACGTTTTACACCCAAAAAAAAAACAGCAAAGAACATCTTTCTCACTTACAGTCTTTCCATTTAAAGACAGTTTATTCCAAAACAATCTCACTGCATAGACGCGTCACCCTATATCACTGACAACAGGTTTTGTGTAGCTGGTAGTGCGTTTTAATATCGAACTGCTTCAGTTGCATCTTCACAACACTGCAGAATGAAAAGCCTAATTTTGAGAAATCAGGTTATTTAATATGATGTAACGCGTTGTGTAACGTGATTAAAATATTTTATTCAAAATATACAGTTGCATGTTTGGCATGTGTAAATTGGTTTGCACCACTTTGTGACCAGAAATAACTTCAGTTGTTAATGTTAACGATAATTCACCCAGACACATACATCTCTCCAGGTTTTATTTTCAAATAATGTCCACTCCTCACAAGCCTGGCTTTATGTCAGAGGATACGTCTTTGTTGAATCGCACCAGCGGCTGAGAGGAGAGGAGCAGAGCTGCATGTTTGAAGTGGCGATGGTAGATCAGTCAAACATGTAAGTCCGCAGTGCCAGCGCTTGCTGGTCTGATGTCATATTGAGCGGCTAAATTTCTGGAATTCTGTGAAATTGGACCTTCAGTCATCCAGGAAGAAGTAGTTTCCACTCTTCTTTTGTTCCACATCCTTAAAGGTGATAGCAGAAAACTTTTTTTAAATAAACATGTACAAAGCTCCTGGCCACACTTTGATAAAACACCAAGACCATCAGCAGAAGCATGAAACCCTACCACAAGGCCCAAAAATGCTAGCTAGGAAGCTTAAGTTTCGAGATGGTAGCAATCCAAAAACTGGATTTACAACTGAATTACCCTGGATCGAGCTGAATAATGACATTACTGGTGTTTGTAGAATTAATACAGTGAAGACAATCTGTGATATCAATTCAGTTTAAAAGTTAATTAATTTTAGGTTAAATGCAGAGCTTTAATAGTTTACTAAAACCATAAAAAAACTAAAAACATAACTTTAACTTTATTTCAGCTAGTTGCCATGGCAAAATGTCTTATTTTCATTTAGTTTAACAAAGTAAAACCGAAAAACAAAAACAACAAATTAAAACTAATTCAAAATCTGAATAAAAACATTAACTCTATAATATAAAATAACACTTAATAAATGATATCCAAAGAAAATCATCTGCCAAATTAACTTGTAAAGAGTATCAATTTGAACATTTACCTTAATGGAATTGAGCTTGTTAATTCTTGGTCTGAAGTTGTTTGGGTCTCTTCTGAACGTGATCTCCAGCTGCGCTAAAAACTTATTCATGCCAGCCAGCAGGTTCTGTGGACTGATGAGAAACATCTCAGGATTAACATTACTCTGGTGTAAAGCTGCTTTGCAATGATATGTATCATGAAAAGCGCTATACAAATAAAATTGAATTGAATTGAATTGAATTAACATAGTTGGATAACCACCAACATGTTCATAGAGTTATGGTTGAGTGTTTGAAACTGTATTTTCTATACATAGTCTATTTGTACATTTAAGGAAACATTTGCAAGGTAACTACCAATTACAGACACAATATCAGAGCAGATAAAATACATACGCATTGGCATTAGTGTTTCTGGATGGAATTCCGTCGAAGACGATGACTCGGTCCGCCAGATAAGTGGCCATGATGAAGTCATGCTCTACCACAAATGCCGTCTTCTTGGCATGAAGAATGAATCTGCACAGCAAAGAAAGGAAGGAATCTGTGTAATTGCACTAAGTGCATCAAACTGATGAAAACAGCCACGAAAGTGTTGTAGATGTTACCGTTTGATGACCCTGGCAGCCATCAGACGCTGCTCAGAGTCCAGGTACGCTGACGGCTCGTCGATCAGATACACGTCTGCAGGCTTTCCTAAACACAGAGCCAAAGCCACACGCTGCAACTCACCACCAGACAGATTCTGGACCTGCAGAGACACGAACAGTGTGTTTGAACAAGCATGTTCAAATCTATTTAAGTGTGTCACGTACTTAATGTTATTGTTAACAAAAACTATATACTTATTACATATAAATAAATAAAAAACTTTTCTCTTTCTCAAATGAGAAAATGTTAAAAGTTATAAAATTTGAAAAAATGTGTTAAATAGAAATTACATAGAACAATTACTTCAAGAAAATAAAGAATGAAAATAAAACTAATTTAAAATATTGATAATATACTATAATAGTATAAGGTTTTGACACTCTTTAAGGCTAAATGCAAAAATTAAGAGACAAAAACAACAAAATTACTAAAAATATTAATATAAGAATAAAAGTTAATTCAAAACACTGATAAACTTTACTAAGGGTGTTGAAAAATTGGAGGAAAAAAAAAAAAGCTAAACGGAAATTTTTAAATAGCATATTAAATGCCAATAGCTTTTAAAAAAACTTTAAATTAATCACTGAAATTATTGACCAAAATGTAAAATTCTACATCAGTTTTAAAAAACAGTTAATATTAGCATTTAATTTAAAATAGATCTGAAATAAAATTCCTTTAGAACTGTTGCCTTGTCAACTAACTGAATGTTTTAATGAAAATTCCTATAACCGAAATAATAAATAAAAGTACATATATATAAATAAATAATTAGGAACTAATAATTAAAACCTTCTGCAAATTGGGAACAATTGAATCAATGAGATTCAACAAATTTCCTTATTTTAATGTAAAGGCCTTTCCCAAATGCATCTAGGCTAAGACAAACTCCTTAAGACTTCTTAAAAGTAAACATTACATACATGTACATGCTGTCTATTTGAAATAATAAATTGCAATATGGTGATGATAAACGCGATGCGTCAAGAAAACAAGCCACTCACTAGACTCCTGAATAAGACTAGAACAGACTGGTGTACTCACATCCTGGTCGATGATGCTTTCGATCTGCATGGGCTTCATAACATCAGTGACGAACTGAGGGTGTGTGTACGCGTCTCTGATCTTGTCGTGCAGCAGGGCTCGAACGCTGCCCTGAAAACACACACTGAACATCATGATTCCTGCAGACTGACCTATACCGTATGCATCCACGCTCACTAACAGAGCTCAAACTCACTTTAAATTTGGGGCTGATCTTCTGTGGTTTGTAGCTCACGTTCAGGATGGGCACCTCACCTGAGAAACACAACACACACTCAGCTAACACACAGAGAAGTGTATGTCTGCCTGTACAAATCAATAAACCTGTCTGTGTGTAGATTAGCTCTCCTTGAGGGACGTCTTAATGTCCCAAACCGTATTTTAACTTCTCAAAGAAAAATTAATTATAAAAAGACCTAAATGTCTTTGTAATTATTTTTGCATTAATAATAGAAAAAAAGAAAGAAAGAAAATTGATGCCATGCCAGCTTCACCTTACATAATGCGAGAAATTCCCTCACAAATGTATTTGCTTCGTCTCAGATCAAATTATGAAATACATCCACAGAAGCAAAAATCACCAGATCAAACAGTCTGTCTTTATTTGAGAATTAAGTTTGACAAAAGCGGTCTTCTCTGTACAGCATCGGCGTCTCTCTGCGGTCTTCATGGTTCTGATCTTATTCACACAAGGCTGTGTGATGTGATTTAATATTCTAAAACTAGGAGCAAATTTAGTAGCACCTGTGTGACTGGCCCAAACATATTTGTGTTTGCGCTCAGGGGAGCTTCAATGATGTCTACACGTTTTTTGCAGGCATGAGTAATGTATCACAGACATATCTCACAGATCATTTTCTAAACAAAGTAGACACAATGTAAATATGAGATTGTTCAGTGTAGAGAGCTTCAATGATTATAATGGGACTTTGTGAGATCGCGATGAACTACAGGAGAGTGACATATTTAATTATTACTAAGGGGGACTGTAAATGAGTAATTGATTTAATACACCAGTTCAGTAAACAAGACATTGTCTGACTAACACTGTAGCCTGATTTTCCTCTAATTCGTTTCTTAGTTTGAAACAAAGTAACAGCTGAGCGCTGCACATCTCCATTCAAACACAGTGGTGTCTCATTAATGTATGAACTTGAGTCAGAGATTCAACTAACAGTTCACTGTGTCACAAATTGCATACTATCCATCCTAAATTCTATTTGAAAATAATCATTTTTTAATACTATTTAGGGCAGATAAGGTGTATAGTATTCACTTTGGGACGCAGGGTTGCTTTATTCCTGAATGAATCAGCCGTTCGAACGAATCAATTCAATGAATGATTCAGTGATAAAATCAGTGACTTGGCAGTTTTTGTTTCATTTCTAAGGTATCTTTACAGTCATTCAAATAATTTAATATTTCTGTTCAATTTTTTTAATATAATCTCAACATGAATTTATACATTTAATTGCACTCATGTCACCTCTGAGGCTCAATTTAAACGTCCTACATATACACCTACATGCCACTTGAACTCAATTTGTATTCATTTGATTGAAAATCTATTCAAGGATATCAAAAGAACAATTTTCCCAGGAAAAAATGTTACAATCCAGTAAAATAAGATTAGATGTGGAATTTGAAATATATATAACTAAATAAATAATAATAATAATTTTTAAAAAAGGTAAATTATTTTGTGATTAAAAGTATTACTAGAATTACTAAAATTTAGTGATTTGCTGGATAATAATAAATGCTGGAATGTTGACTATTGGACTGGTGTGTGCTGATGTTTACCTCCTCCGTCTGGTTTGAGGCCTCCTGCCAGCATTCTGATGAATGTGGTTTTCCCAGTTCCTGAAAGAGGAAAACTCGTTTAGTGGACGACAAATCAAATCACAATCAGCAGCGCTTCCTTTAACACCGTTTCTCACCGTTCTCTCCCAGCATGACCATGATCTCAGAGTCGGTGAACTCTCCTTCTGTGATGGTGAGTGAGAACTCGCCCATGCTCTTCTTCATGTTGGGGTACTGATAGCGGCACATTTTCTTCACTTCCTCCTCAGCAGCTGTCTCTGCCACTTTAAACACCAGAGACGTCTCCCTGAAGCGCAAGTTCTCTGTCGGCACGTAACCATCCAGGAAAATGTTGATCCCTGGAAGAAATGAGAGAATGTTATTGTAAAAACGTAACGTTTTCTGAGCATCACATGCAGGCTCTGGAGAGGGCCGCACCTTCTCGGACGCTGAAGGGCATGGTCACAACACCGTAAGCGCTGGGAACGCCGTACAGACAGCAGATGAAGTCTGACAGGTAATCCAACACACTCAAGTCGTGCTCCACCACAATGATGTACCTGCACAGAGGAATGTGAGGTGTAAGGAGCAGTAGTGAGGAGTAATTAGCGACTCCAAGAGAGCATCGGAGGAGCTTCAGACCTGTCTGGAGAGATGAGGGAGCGGATGGTGATGGCAGCTCTCAGCCTCTGTTTCACATCGAGATAACTGGACGGCTCGTCGAACATGAAACTAGAGAGAAATAAGTATTAACCTGCATTCATTCACTGAATTAAAATCACAAACACATAAATATTGGGTGCTGCCTTTGCAACCAATTTACATAAGTTAGAGAATAAAGCTAAATGTGTATTTATAAAAAACTAACCAAATTGACAAAAGCACATAAAACTACTTAAAATGGAAAATATAACATAAATGATTGAAATATTATAAAATAATATAGTAGTATATAAATATCGCTGACTGAGTCTTACGTAACCAAACAATTGTCATACCGGTTACAGACTTTATACAAGGCAATTATAAATTCAAGTACACTGATATAAGCTGCTTAAAATAAAGTGTATCAAGATTGTACTTAAGCGTACTTCATGTGTATCTATACTGTAAACTGTGTGTCTAGCTGCACCTTAGCTTGATTTAAGCCATTAGTACACAGCTTAAATGTAATGTAATACATGTAATACCTTTCTAATTACATTAAAATTTAGGAATATTACACAGACATAAGCTACTTAAAATAAAGTGCATGAAGATTAGGCATGTGCCGGTATTCGGTAATGTGATATATCACGATAATGAATATGGACAGCATTGTTATCATGGGCACTTCAAAATACCACAAATAATTCTTTATCAAAATTATTAAGAGCTTTGAATGCATTTTAAGAACACTTTTCCCATTAACTGGTTAAACGCACAACACCGCTGCAAGCTGTGTCGAAGACACATGTGCACTCTGATGTAAACAAGCACTCATTTTAATTATTTAAATATCCATTCAGATTTTTGTATTTGCAGTGGTGTTCATCACAGCCCCAAATACTTTAATATTTAGTCCCAACAGCCTGTTTTTATTTTAAAATCCTTTATTATTCTGTCACACTTTACATTAGGGCTTCACTATTTAACATTAGTTAATTAATTAGTTAAACTCTCAATGAAAAATAGTTTTAAACATTCATTAATCTTAGGTAATTCAAATATTTAATAACACGTGGTTAAAATCAAAGTAATTATAAACTGTGTATTATAAACAGCTTTTTTTAATGATCTGAGATAAACTAGAGTTATTATTATTTTTTAACAAACATTAACTTCTGTAGCAAATGTAGCTTTTGTTCCTTGATAATGTTAATTCACTAACTAATGTTAACTAAAGATATCTTACTGTAAAGTTAATTCTTTTGCACTTTAATCTGTGTAAAATTTCTACATTTTTGTGCTAAGCATTTATTGCTTTATTGTATTTAACTGTTCATATATTTTTGTTATAAGCAAAAAAAAAAAAGATATTAAACCTGTTATGCTGTATTTTGACTAGATTTCAATATTGTGATAATACTGTATACGGTGATAAAAGCATTAACAATTAACTACAACAACAAAAATGTGTACCAGCATATGCGTAATCAAGACTGTACTTAAGCGTAAGCAGCTGTGTGACAGACTCGGTCTGTAACATATATGTAACAGTAGCTGTCTGTTACCTCTATATAATTACAGACCGTTCCATAACTTAGTTACATGATAAGTTCATTTTATTTCATGTAAGTATAACGGCTACTACTAAGTGCCTAATTAGCTAATTACTCTGTATAATGACACCTTAAAATAACACTCACATATCAGCTCTCTGAATGCAGACAACTGCGCAGGCAAATCTCTGCAGCTCTCCTCCAGACAGATCCTCAACATTACGGTCACGCAAATGCAACAGGTCTGACCAATCAGAGCACAGAACAAGCAGTCACATGACACAACAGAACTATGTTATTGTTCAGTCACATCTCTTAACATATACACGATCCAGCACAAACAGAAACGCACGTGTACTCACCCAGCTGTTCACACACCAGCTCCTCCGTCTTGGTGTCATCCTTCCTGCTCAGGATGGCACCTACTGACCCCTGCAGGAGAAACCGAGAATTACAACACAACCAAGCTAAGCAAACAGGACTTAAAATTTCCATCAGCTGCCCTTCATACTGACCTTAACGGTTTTGGGGATCTGATCGACATATTGTGGCTTAACGATAGCCTTCAGGTCGTCTTCTAGGATCTTAGTAAAGTAGTTCTGCAGCTCGGAGCCACGGAAATATGCAAGGATCTCCTGCCAGTCAGGAGGAGCCTGAAAAACACGCATGAATTAATCTATTAATTCACTTTCCATCAAGGCTATTTTCATGTCAATCTCAGAATAATTAGAAAATGAGCTAATATGCAAATTAGAATCAGATTGGAAGCATGTGTTTGTGCGGATGAGAGAAACTCACATCGAATCTCCCCAGGTTTGGTTTCTGTTTTCCCGCCAGGATTTTGAGGGCAGTGGATTTCCCGATACCGTTAGTACCCACGAGCCCCAGCACCTCTCCTGGACGAGGGATGGGCAACCTGACAAACACCAACACTCAGATTAAATACACAACATACTGAAGCATAACCGGTGTACTAATGACTCAGATGAGACGCATGCTCGTACCTGTGCAGTTTGAAGGAATTGGCACAGTATCTGTGTGTGGTTTCCTTCTCCAGGTTGCTTGGCAGGTTCACGATTGATAGAGCACCGAATGGGCATTTCTTAAAGAAAAAGAATAAATAAAGCTAGATTTAAAGTATGACAAACTATGAATTTTGGGTTAAAGAAATGAATAAGTCAATTAAGAGAAAACATACAAGACAGTTAAAAAATAAATAAATTACATGCATCATATTTGATGACATAAGGCTTTTATGGCTCACATAGTCTGATATAGTGAGAATATGGAGGACAAACAGCTCAGGTGTATTCAGAGGCCCAAACTGAGCAGAAATATGCAATTTGGCACAGATGCTGATATTTATTAGGGCTGTCACGATTATGAAATTTGGCTAGAGATTAATTGTCTAATAAATCATGGGGATTATGACAATTAATTGTCTGTTTTATTGCTTGACATTTAATTCTAATACATTTTTTGTTCTTAAATAATTTTCACACATTGCTGTAATTATTTAAATTAAATATTTTGCAAGTTTTTCCCGGCATGAAGTAAATATTAATACACATAACATTATTTTATGAATGCATTCTTTCAAAAACTGAAAATTCTTCATCAGAAAAAAACACACACAAAGTGTCCATAATCAACCGACTGGAAATATTCCCAAAATAAAGTCAAATTATGCACATATTACAAAAAAACTGAAAATAAAAATGCAATCAAATGCAAAAATTTGTATTGAATGGCGGCATTTCCTTTGCAATATAGCGCGTTACACTTACACTTTTCAATTAAGGAGCGCCTTCTGAAACCGTCTCATTTATACTTGTCTGCACCGGACATGAGCAATGCGACAAAATACAATACAACCTATTCGGCTGTCTATACTGGATGCGGCACATCAAATTCCCAACAGAAACTAATGCTGTGTTCTATTTATGACGTATTGACACAAGTTTCAAATGATTTTCAACGGCTGCTCTGTCGCATCCAGTGCAGGCAGACTTTAGCTGTTGCAGCGCGGCTCTGTGGTGTAGACACGGTTAGTCGAGCGCTCAAAGGCCTCCGTTATAGGCAACTAATGAGACAGATGCGCGGTTGTCTTCATAATTTTGGCAAATTCAGTGGTGTGGTGTGTCTTCAGTTGAGTCCGTAAGTTTGTGGTGCTAGAACTTTTTTGCTGCTATCTCTCTTTTACACATATGATAGTGCTGTGTCAATGTCCTTCGGTCGTCCTTTTTTATCTGGGTTGAAACCAAAATACTTTTTAGTTTGGTGCCAAATGCTGATTGAGAGATGAAGAAATAAAGGCTCCTCAGAAGATGTGAGATGTTTTGGAGGATACACTACAGTCTCAAATCTTCAAAGAAAAATATAATATAATGTAATGCCCATCATTGCGTTTTACGGTCAAATCCTTTGTGTACTACAGTAGCAACTTCAAGTGCACTTTGTGCAAAAACTTTAGCATTTTTCTATTTGTTGAATACATACATGAATATAAACATGCACCAAACAGACAGAATCAGAACGAAGGGTCACTCAAGTACCTTGATACAGATTCCACAACCAATGCAGAGAGACTCTGAGATCCAGACGATTTTACTCTGAGGTGTGACCTCGATACACAGCTTACCTGAGAAAACACAGGAAAGCACATCAGTGACTGCACCGAGACTGACACCAGGTGAGTTCAGCAGGCGATCCTTACCCATGCGCACCACTGGACAGCTCTTCTTGCACTCTTGACGACATTTCTTGGGCTTGCACTTGTCGTGGTTCACGATAGCGATTCTGGTGTTCTTGTCGGCCATTTGGTTTGGTTTGATGTCGCACAGCGGCGACGCAGATCTACAGGAACAGAGGAGGTCTAGACCTCACTAGAATAAGCGGGAGATAAAGATTAACACAAGACAATGACTAGGATTGCATGATACACTCAAATATAGCAAGTGTACAAACCGCAATAAGAATATCACAACTGTTGGCATTCTCTAAATAATCTGAATAGTTGTAACAGATTAATAGTTTAGCAATAGTTTTAATAGATCAAATGGATTTTAATACATATGAAAAGTTTGGAGTCATGCTGTCCAAGATTGACTACCAAAAAACAAAAAATGTATTTCAATTTTAATTACACTTAAAAATTAATTTAAACTAATTTTACACATTTAAAGCATTAGTGTATAGCATTAACAAACTGCAGATTTCTTCAATACCATGCAGCCCTACTAATAATGAGAAATAAAGATTAACGACAAAAAGCCCACAAGCTAATAATCAGACCTGCATGACATAATGAAATTATCTACATATAGCAAAAGGTGCATATTTCCATGATTTAGTGCAAAACAAAGAAACACATTGTTTATCATTTCCAGCATTTACATATAATTAATATTAATAATGCTACTAATAATGCAATACAGAGCAACCAAATCTCAAAAAGGGTGGACTTTTTCCACTTGAGCCAGTAAGAAACCACCTAGCAACCACTCAGAACAACCTAGCAACACCCACCAGGTCCATTCAAACCAGTTTATCACTCGTTAACAGACATGGACGATCAGATATGACGACGTGAAGTCTGGAGACCAGAAGCATCTCAAACCCTGGTCTGGTTAGCAGGTGTAATGAGTCAGAGGCAGTCAGACAGCTCTCCATCGGGATCAATGAGGTTGCTGAGTTGCCATATTTGACCGTGCAGCACTGACATCACGTGACAGCTCGTTAAAACACGCAAACACCGCACTGTCATGATACTGAACGCATATGTTACTCATTTAATCACCATAAATAAGCATTAATCAAACGCTGTCACGTAACGTGACTGATTGTGCACTTCTTACAGTCCTGCTGGAGTATTACTGCCTGAAGCACTCAACAAAACCATTTACTTGAGATTCAACCTTTCTACAGCAAGACCCCATTAATGATAAACCAGACTCCGAGCCAATCAGATTCAGACCACTCCGTAACAGACAGACATCTTCTGTTCACTGTCAACTAATATTACATTCAGAGATCCGTTTAAAACAGCTACAAATCATTTCAGATCGAAAGATTTATCCATCTCGAACACGTGGACCCTGTGCGCGCGCACGTCGTGACGCAACCGCGCGCTCGTGGGAATAACGACGACGCATGCATTTACCTCAGACTTTCCCCCTTTACTTCAGCACAAAACCGAAACACTATCTCACTCGACCTTTCTAAAGCATCTGCTTATTTATAAAACAAGTCGTTCAGAATGACGTTCATTTGATTTGAGAGGAAACCGGGTGCTTTTCAATGGGAACATAAAAGGCCTCGCGCGTAGGGCGACGATACGCTTTTTGTCTGTCAAAATATCTACCGGCGTCTGTTTAATTACTATAAAACCCCAATAAAAGACCGCTCACCTCCCGCTGGTGGTAACAGCGCAGTATAAGGCGTTAATAAGCGGAGAAAGTCTTCTTTCTGTGTGCAGAGACGAACAGCGCGTGTTAGCCCGGTGTGGGAGCTGCTTCTTCTTCTTCGGCTTACTGGCGGGAGGCGAACTGTAGTGCATTTCCGCCACCTACTGAGATGGAGTGTGCAAGTGTGGCAGAGGAAAAAATAAATGTAATTAACTGTGCATATTTCCCATAATGCTGCACCGAGTATATTTTCCAGTGCGAAGTCTAATTTATATTTTTCACATACTTCTTTTAATAGCCTACTTTCCTTTTATTTTCATGTGCATGACAGTCCATGCTGTACAGATTCAGATTACAGTATAAACATAATCCACTCATGTGTTTGCCTTTTAAATGGAGCATCTTATTGAGTCCTGGATGCCCTATTCTGATACAACTTACAACCACTTCCTCCCTTCGATTTTTACCCAGGTGTCTTCCTTCTCTAACTGTGCTTTGGATGTGATAAAGATGCCCTCTGTTGTCATTAATATATTCCTGCCATATATTTTGTGTATAAACTTTTATTATGGCTCTTTCTTCAGCTTTATCAATCCGCAAATCCACTGTTTGAGATTTGAGAGACTGTTTTGCTGATAAATCTAACCCAAATAAACACTGCATTCAGACCTTTATTATGTGTATTGTGTTTATATATGTTATTTAAAGTATCAAGTCTGAATGATTTCCAGATCTAATACTTGTGAGAGACTAAAATATTGTTTATTCTTTTGTTCTATCCACTGCAAGCCTAATATCAAGGCTACCAGTCCTACTATAAACTGAGAGATGATCTGAGGTTCTCTTTTTGATGGTATTGTGAATTTCAGTAGTAAAATATAGACATGATATTGTCATACTAACAAAAGAATGTAAATCATGGAAGCAATTAATATACTGAATAATGTGTTATATTAGTTAAAGCCTGAATGACCGAGCGTGAATGAAAGCTCTTTGGGCCACGACAATGGCTTCCTCACACTGTACAGGATTCTTTGAACCATCTGTATATATTGGCAGATGCATCTCTATGTAGCTTTTCACTATACGTCCACTTAGGACCCAAGGCGGTATAATGCCTGATCAACAGCTATGTCTAATAAGAGCTGAGGTAGCTTGTTTCAAGCTGAAAGTTTGGTTTAAAGCAACAAATACAGAATGTAGTCGACACAATCATTTACACTTTATAAAACTAGCAACATCTCATTATACATTGTATTTAGTTTAATTACTGTTTTTAGTTTAGATTAATTAGTTAGGTTACTGGAATCTCTCAGCACAACTTTTGGATATTTTTTTTCCTTCCAATTAATAAAAATAATAATATAATAATATATAAGCTTGTGTATATAAGAAATAATATAGAAGATTGTGGGAACAAGTAGATAATTAGTAGCTAATAAAATTGTTCAATAAATATAATATTATAAAATAATGCAAAATCCCAAATATTTCATTAATTTATGGCAACGATCAGAGATTAATAATTCGCCAACATGTTAAAATCCCAAAATCTGTTGTAGAAAGCGATAGTCACTGTTTTCGTGTCTGTCTGTATCACTGCTCCCTGACTGAGCGGAAGGGGAAATAGTTCCTGTGTCCTGCACAGCTACAGCTCATTTATTTCATTTCTACACTTGTGATTTGCAGTCACTTCCAAGTTAAAAATAGTTATTTAGAAATCTGCTGTGAAAGGAACATTTACAACCGATATGATGAAAGTAGGACACATCCGTCTCATGAAGCGTCGGTCTTTGAAGATCCCTCCGCCATCCCTGCGGAACTCTCTCCAGCGACGCTCGTCACTCTCCCGCTTACAAACAACCCTCAAACTCGCCGGAGAGGCTCAAACCTCGACACTTGTGCGTGTGGTGAGGAAAGATGAAGGTTAAACTTCACTCCGAGAGTGGCTCCAACAGTGACGAGGAAACAAACAGCCTCAGCGACACCCAGTATATCGTTGTCAAGCTTGAAGATGAAGATCCAGAAACAGAGATGGATCTGAGCATATTCGCGCCTGTCGAGTCCTCGGAGTGTGAGGAAGAGGAAGAGGAGGAAGAGAATGAACTTACAGACTCATCCAGCGTCTCTACCTGGAGAAGTAGAAACACCAGAGAGCGAGGTGGGTTTGGTTTGGTAACGGTACACCTGAACACCTTCATCTCTCTGTCTGTCTCCCCAAGGAACAAAACATGGTCACCAAGATACTACAGTATAAAGTTGTCAAGTAAAGATTGCTTTAGCTTCAACTTCTCCAAAAATCAACTGGTGTTTTGGTGATTTTTTTCAGTGGATTGATGAAGTCAGTTCTCCTCAAATTCACACAGGTGTAGTTCACCACAACTAAGAGCATGACCCACTAATGTTTGACAAACATAAATAAACCTCTCTCTCTCTCTCTCTCTATATATATATATATATATGTGTGTGTGTGTGTGTGTTTTT
>JAUCMR010000038.1:591182-603913 GCA_032357425.1 Enteromius argenteus | reverse complement strand
TGACACTGAAGACTGGAGTAATGATGCTGAAAATACAGCTGAACATCACAGAAATACATTACACTTTAACAGATATTTACACAGCTTTTTAAAATTGTAATAATATTTCAAAGGTTTACTGTATTTATTGTTGTATGTTATTATTATTGACTTGCTCCGAAAGTAAATAAATATTTTTAAAAAACATAATGATAAGAAATATGGTTGATCATGAGAAAACCTGTAAACTGTGACATACCAGTAGTAATATTATGAGATAGTAAAAATCATAATTATGATAAAACACTGCAATTATTAAAAATGTGGAATCTAATATACTAAAAAGCTGAAATTGACATACCTGTAATTGAGATAAAAAGATGAAAAGTTGAGATTAGAACATTATAAGTCATAATTGTGATATAAAATATAATCATGACATAAAATTGAAACTTGGCATGCTAAGTGACGAAATGAGATTATGACATACTATGTTATAATTGTGAAAAGTGACTCATAAGATAAAAAGCTGAGCTTATATCACATGAAGCTGGAATTATGAGATATGCGAAAACTTCATACTTATGAGATAAAAGTCATAATTCTGAGTCTTGGTGAACATAGGAGGCTTGACTGTGGTGTTTTATGTTATGTTCTTGTTGGGGCTTGAGAGTCATTGCTCTCTGTTTTAGGCTTGGTTAGTGAAAGAGTTAGTAGGTTTATGATTAAGATGTTAACTGGCCAGGAATGTTGTTGCTGATCAATACGAGCTAGTCTTACTCGGCATCACTTGTCAATGTATTTTGTGATAAAAGCCCTTTTTTCTTTCCAACTGAATAAAAGCAGGACTAAAGAGGACGTGCAGTAATCTGACTGTAAACATTTCTATGAATAGTGTTGTTGCAGTCGTCTGTGTGTTATTTTCAGATCAGATCGGACTCTTATAATAAGTGTTATTTGGATGCTGACCTCCATTCAATGGCATGATCAATGGATTTGAAGGATTTGGGTCGTCCTCTCAGGAAGTTCTGCATGCTGTGCAAGACGTCCATCGCACTGCCTGCGTAAGACACACACTCATCAGTATTCACACTCTGACCTTTGACCTCATTTACAGCTAAATCATGCTGTAGACCTACAGAACAGCTGGATTGAAGGAAAGTCACTTCATGTTTTGGCAGAGGAGAAAGTTTGTTTTTAAAATGTTTAAAAAGTGTGTGCTGCTGTTTTGTGTTGCCAGATATCAGTGTTTCTCACCCTCCACCACGTCGATAGCCACGAGCCCCACCACAGAGGGCAGCAGCGCTCCGCCGGCAGCGTGCACCGCGATGGCTCCGCCCACATTGTGACCCACCAGGATGATGGGGGGCGGGATCTCGCCGTACGTCGCTCGCACCACATTGGCCACATCTCTGTGAGCACCGGAGGTGATTGGTTTAAACACTAGATCTGAATAATGATATCTGTGTGTGTGTGTGTGTGTTTTACCTGGACATGGTCTGCGTGGAAAGGTCATCGGCGTGCCGGACCTGAGTCACGCCTGTTTGTGATTAAATTAGTCAGAATGGTGCATGCGGGTTACTTACAGGTTAAACATTGAACTAAAGCTAGACGTTTGAGCTTACCGTGACCCCTTAGATCCATGGCCAAAACACGACAAGTGACCCGACTGGTCATCGCTGCCTGTCCAGGACAAACTCAGAATCCATCATCAGACATTCATGTAATATTTGAATCAAATTGAAATTGAAGCCTTTATATATAATGCATTAAAGTATTTTCAATACATATGATCTGATTAATAATTCTAACCACAGTTATGATGCATCAAAACTCTGTAATTATTTAACCTTGAGAAAACATGAAAACACCCAATTCTATTTTATCGCAATTGTAATCAGAAAGAAAGTTTATATCTCACAATTACATATTTTTTTCTCATTTTGATAAATTTCAAGACAAAAAACAGTCATAACTTTTTTTATCTCACGGGGGAAAAATCTTGCAAATATTTCAATGCAATATACAAAGTACTTCTAAAAATATATAATGCGTTACAGTACACATTAAGAATACTTAAGAATATAATGCATTATAAAGGCTTCAAGTAAATGTTGACAAACATTTTTGTTTGGTCTTAAAATTAATGTTAACTGTATAAAAAAAAATATTTCAGCTAGTTTCCAAAGCAACATTTCTTGGTACGCTAAAATAACTAAAACTGAAATAAGAATGAACAAAAACTGATACAAAAACACATAACTAATAATAAAAAAAAAAGAAAAAACAATAAAAATGTAAAAAATAAACAACAAAATTACTAATAGGTTAAAATTAAATGCAAAATAAAAATATTAAAATAAACTAACAAAAATGATTTAAAAAAAACACAGCCAAGTTACTAAAATAATGAATACATTTAAAATTTATTCACATAAAAAATGTAAAAAATAAAACTAATTCAAAATATTAAAAAAGCAACTAATAAAACTACCAAAATTACACAACCCAATTACTAAAACCTTAACTAATTTTAAAAAGAAAATGCAAAATAAAAACTAATTCAAAATATAAAAATCACTCATATGTCATGTAAACAATGTAAAGATGTTAAATAAAATGTAGAGTAAAAGAGAAATAAAAAATAATAATAAAAAAAAAAAATATATATATATATATAATATACACGTTAGTTTTATTCAGAATCACTGAGGCATTTTATTTGCTCAAAAGTGAATGTTTCTGTGTGAATGCATACACTTACAATTGTAGATTTATAACTTATATAATATAAATAACAGTAAAAAGTTGACAATTCTGACAATGGCTCTGTTAATAATAATTAAGTTGATAAGTGTGTGTTTGTACCGTAAAAACAGCCCAGGACAGGGCCGAGTGTCCTCCTCCGTGAAGCAGAACCAGCAGTGGACCGTCCTGACCACTTTTATACACACGAAACACGTGCACACACACACCACAGTCAAGGAAAAACAGTCATACACACTTCTGTAATCATACACACATAAAGCACTCCGAGTGCACCTGTGATCTCAGGTGTGTGTGTGAAGGATATATCCTTAGTCTCTCCTGACCCGATGACCACGTCGTCCATCATTTCAAAGTATTCGCTCCAGGACACGGGAGAGTAATCTCTCTTAGTGCTCACTCCATGACTGAAACACAGAGACAGAGAGCTGTTATTACACTCCAGTCACATTCAGCTGTCAAAGACTCAACACATAACATGTGCTTTTCACTTAGAAAAAGTGTAAATATAATTACAAAGTGAGATTTGAAATGCTGAAATAGTATTACTTCAATAAAACAATATTTCTACATGAAAATATATAATTAGGAATTAGTTAAGATTCCAAAAAAATGTTTTTTGCTTTTATTCAGCAAAGATGCATTACATTGATTAACAGTGACATTTATAATTTTACAATAGATGTCTGTTTCAAATAAATGCTGTTCTTTTATACTTTCTATTCATCTGTGAATCCTGAATAAAATTTGAGTTTTCCCAAAAATATTGTGCAGCAGGACTGATTTCAACATTGATAATAATCAGAAATGATTAGACTGAAAAGACTGATTTCTGAAGATACTGGAGACACTGAAGACTGGAGGAATGATGCTGAAAATACAGCTTTGAGAAGAAAATAAATTACAGTTTAACAGATATTCACACAGAAACAGCTATTTGAAATTGTAATAATATTACATAATTGTAACTTTATTTTTGACCAAAATGCAGCCTCTGTGAGCAAAAAAAAGACTTCTTTTCAAATCAGTATCATTTTTAATAGTAGTGTAAGTCTAGCATTATTGAAGTATAAAGTATCAAACTTCAGAGTGTCATTCATCCTGCAGTGTTGAATGATTGCTGAACGATGAATGATTCCTCAAATAATTGTTTTCTGTTACTTGATCAGGCGTTAAGCAACTGTTTCTCCAATCTGAAGCTTTAATTAACATGAAATTATTTGGCTTTTGCTTTTGTAAATTATTTTTTGAGTTTATTTAAGGGTTTTTAAGCATTTAAGCGCAAGCAAAACATCTGGATTCTTGCAGGCCTAAGCTGGTTATTTATCTTAGAGTCAAAAGAAAAGTAAGACTGCATAAAACCAGGTGAATTATTTAATAGGGTTTTTCTAGCTCAGTTGTTTCAGATGCTTCTCTGAGAGGGAAATAATGCATTAGAAGAAATAAACAAACACGCACGAGTCAGTAGAAGTCATACGATTAACAGTACAGAGCTATTAAATAAAACAAACATGGAGAATCTGATGAGAAATATCTGAGACATCGGTGAGATTTCTAGGCTCTTGAATTACAATTTTAAAAAAAGCAATTACAGCTTAAATCAACAATGTAAGTGACATTTAAGATTTAAATTTGACTTTACCTTCAGATTTAATTTTGGCAATCAAAAATGTTCAAATACGTCTTTTAATTATATTTTTATCACTATATTTTTTTATAGTAAAGTAACACGTTACAATAAGGCCTGATTAGTAAGTTAACAATGGCATTTGTTACAGTATTAATTAATCTTTGTTAATGTTAGTTATTAATAGTGCTGACAAACAATTAATCACGATTAAACATCCAAAATAAATCTATTTGTTTACATATGTGTGTGTATATTATGTGTATATATAAATACACACACATGCATGTAAATATTTAAGAAAAAATGCTACATTTTAAATATATCTATATATTCTAATATATTCAAATATTCAAAATAAATGCTGTATGTGTGTGTATTTATATATCCATAATAAATGTGCATGTATCCTGTACACAAAAGCTTTTATTTTGGATGCGATTAATCACGATTAATCATTTGACAGCACTAAAATACAGGCTAATTAATTAATATTTTAAATATGATTTTATTAATATGTTAGTACATAAGATTATTACGATTATTAAGAGTAAATAAGTTCATGTATTTAATACCTTGTCAAGTGTTACTCTTTTTGACAATGTTTTACGTTTAAAAAGCAATTTTGCATTTTCTTTTAAAAATGAACTTTATGTTGATGTTTTGTCACCTAGCTCTTAATTCCTGGTTCTGGAGAGCGTATTAAGCGCATCGTAATCTTGTTAATTACAGACAGCTGTGTAGGATCTGAACTCTGGAAGGTAAGTAAATGTCCAGACTCTGCTCAGAGTTGTTGTGTGTCTTACTTCTCCGTGTCGAAGCTTTCCTCCCACATGCTGTTGGCCACGGCGTCTGTACCGAGGATGGTCGGGTCAGAGCTCAGGTGTGAGGAGCGACTCTCAGCGGACGAGCGCTCGGAGGCCATGAGAGACACGGACAGAGAGAGAGAGAGAGAGAGACGGAGACTGAACACACGGCCAGACCCGCAGAGTTAAAGAGCACTGACGCTCGGCACTCGAGCCGACAGCAGACAGATGGAGCCGACAGATGAGTGCTTCTGTCACATCCTGGAGCACAAAACCAGTTTGGTGAAATTGAGGTTTACACGTCATATGAAAGCTGAATAAATAAGCTTTCATTGATCTGTGGTTTCTTAGGATAGGAGAGTGTTTGACTGAGATACAACTATTTGAGAATCTGGAAGAAATCTAAATATTGGGGAAATCACATTTAAAGTTGTCCAAATGTTCATAGCAATGCATATTACTACGTTTTGATATATTTACAGTAGGAAATCTACAAAATATCTTCTTGGAACATGATCTTTACTTAATATCCTAATGATTTTTGGCTTGAAATTTGATGCATACATTGTGTTGTAAGCTATTGCTACAAATATACCTGTGCTGCTTATAAAATCTCACAGGTTTAAGAAACTAAATGCAGAGCAAATAGAGACTCCTGCTTATCTTAATATCTCAAACTGCTCACATTCGCTCAAGATGCCAAATCTGCTTCAAAAGTCAGAGATCTTAATGTTGGCTCAAACGTTTATATATACTCTTGATGTATGATGGAAGGGACTTACTTTGTGAACTGTTGACTCATTTTTGTTTCTATTTTTAGGATAAACATCTGAGACAAAACAATATATGTATTGCGTCAGGCTTCTCTTTGCCATATACACACATTTAAAAGTATATTAACATATGGACCTATTTATAATTTGATAAAATATTTTATTTATTTTTTTCATTTTATTATATAATGTAAATGGTAGGATGATTATAAAAGTTAAAATATAATTATAAAGTGGGTGTATGCAATGCACATTTATATATTGTAAAATATAATTTATTACAATTGTATGTATGTTTGTTTTTCTTTTATTATATAATATGGATTAGAGGAGGTTTATACAAGCATGCTTGTGTCTAAAAGTGTAACGCAATGCATATATTGTAATTTTATATAATTATTTTGATAAGTAAAATGTATGTGTGTGTATATGTATTTATATATGTGTCTGTGTGTATAATCATCTATAATACAGTATATCTCATATACTTATTTGCTTGTTTGTTCCTTATTCTTGAGAAATATAGAAACTGTGCAGTGTTCTCTGATCTGCTGTGGGCTCCAGTGTTTTGAGAGTAATCCGTCTCACTTTACTAATCATCAGCTCAGGTGCTGCTGACAGTCATTACCGGTTACTAGGCGACTAAAACCCTGCCATTGTACCATCAACAACTTTAATATCGCAGATAAAGTCGATTTGATGAGATCCAAAAGAGCTAAATGCCAATGTATGTATGGATTCATACGGTGGCATTTAATTGCAAAATTCAATATTTGCTTTAAGCCAGACTTTTGAGGGCAGTTTAAAAAAAAAAAAAAAATTTTTATATTATTATAATAATATGAATACATTATATATATATATATATGTGTGTCCCTGGAGCACAAAAGTAGTCATAAGTAGCACAGGTATATTTATAGCAATAGTGAAAAATACATTGTATGGGTCAAAATTATACATCATAGGATATTAAGTAAAGATAGTTCCTACTGAACATGTATCAGACTTAATTTTTGATTAGTTATATGCACTGCTAAGAACTTCATTTGGACAACTTTAAAAGTGATTTTCTCAACATTTAGATTCCAGATTTTCAAATAGTTGTATCTCGGCCAAATATTTCCCTATCATAACAAAATGTCCATATTTCCGAACAAACCATACATCAATGGAAGGCTTTTTATAAGCTTGTTGTCATAAAATTGACCCTTATTAATTGGTTTTGTGGTCCATATTGATCTTAAGTTGGAAATGTAATTGGTACATGTATGTGGTTTAAGGATTTTAAAACATATTCTAGTCTATTGGAATTACATTAAATGTTAAATAAATAAAGGATTTTAAACTTTTGCTGACAAAAATAATAAAATACAGATTAAATAATAAAATACAGATACAATACATTGATGTTTAACAATGGACGATAGAGATGCAATTGCTTTCTAGCGATTTCCCAGCCAAGAAACCTGGCAGTACAGCTCACTTCTCTAAAATGCCAGTTCATGTTTTGGAGGAAAGGAGATGCACGTCAAACCAAATCGATATGTGACCTGTATTCCGTGCGCGCGCGTGCGTGATCCTCTGCAGATCGGAGCGTCGTCATTTATTCAAGCGTGAGAGGGAAAACAGTGCACTACAGCATCCCCGAGCAGAGGCTCATTCAGAGGAACGATCTCTGGCAATGTCTGAGCTCGGTGCTGGAGACATTAAATAGTGAGTATGATTGTGCTTTAAATTGATTAAGAGCTCGCTTGTGTAATAACGATAGTGTTTACTTGTGTTACGGTGTTGTGTGTAGTTAAGGGCGTCGCATGTAAATTAAAATCTCTGCCCCTCCTTTATAGAGGTACACGCGGGAAACATGGGAACTTGTTAGAAGAAATTAGAACTGAATATAGTGTTGCATTAAATTAATGAAAATGGATGAGTAAAACTGACATACTGAACTAAAATATAGATTAAGAGGAGAAAATTGGATTTTTTTTTATAAACATCTGCAGCCTAGATAGACAGGTCTGTTTGCAGATTTTGAAATGTATTCATGTAGTTGCTTTGGTTCTATTTTCACAAGTGACACATTTTTTTTAAACTCCAAACTGATTGCATGTAGAACAGTTTCCCTTACAAAAGCATGGTGTTATTATAGAAAACAAGTTTTTTTTTTGTTTTGTTTTTTGGTGTAGCCTATTGATTGCCATTTGTATAACCACAGTTTTACTACAAATACTATGGTTAAACTCTGGTCAGTGTAGTATAGTTAATTTGTGGTTGCCATGGTAACCATGTTTTTTTGTTTTAATAAAGGTAAAACCGTGGCTATATTTTGTAAGGTTTGGTTTAATCACCACAATGCAGCAGGAGTATCTTTTCAGTTTGGCAAATGTAAAGATCAGCTCAATGTGCATGATCAATGTCAAATATAGGCATGCTAAATGTACAGTTGTTAGGAGTGCATTTACAGTACCAAACTGAACTGACATAAAATCTATAGTTTCCATAATCCTGTCTTTCCATTGTCAATTAAAATGTTTGATCAATGAACACATGACAATGAAAATTCAACACTTGTGAAAATTGCTTTAAAGCCAGAAAAAAATGTATGTCCTTGAAAAAACATATTTATTTGTGTATTAAGGTTTATTATTTTGTCAAAATATTCTTCAAATGTGTTGTTTTTGCTACACAGATGTTTCACATCCGTAACTAGGACATCACTAAATCAGATTGTGACTACTAGATCCTATCATTGGTTTCATGGAATCCCGACCTGCTTTCCTTCATCCCCCTGGAAATAATGAGCCCAAGGCATGCTGGGAATCTGAGTCCCAGCACAGAAAGGGAAACCGCTCTCCTGGAACCAGGACAAGACTTGCAGAGAATCATGGGATTGAAGTACAAGCTAAAGAGCAGGAGGAGAGATCCACCTCCAGGGAATCCGCCGGCCATGTGAAAACACTAAAACACAATGCATTAGCCTCCGCTGCCATTCCAGCTGCAGAAATGCTCCCTGCATCCACAGCTGCATCAAAAATACCCACCATGCACTCCAAACAGGTCACTGCGGGAATAGCCAGTACAACTGCTATGGCTAAAACTGCATTGAAAAAAACAACCAAAACAACTACACTTGGAGTGGAGGTCTTAGGTTTATCCAGCCAAAGTGGATCCAGTGGTACAAAACCAAAACCCCCAAATGCGAGCCATGAGAAGAAGCTACAAGCGAGTGTGAAAGCATTTCCCAATAACATGCAGAAAACTGCCTCAGCATCTCATATCATGGGCTCCACAGACTCCCCACAAAAGGCTCTTCAAAAAACATCATCTGCATCCCATATTTCCTCAACCGACTCTCCCAAGAGTCTCAATCGGACTCTCTCGCATATTCCTAGAGCTACATCCAGCCCCAAACTTAAACCGCCCCATCCTGCATCTCTCAAGGTGGACAAAACTGAGCGGATAAGAAGAGTCACGAGCAAAGAAGGACTGCTGTCTTCTCCGAAAGATAAAATGATTGACACGCTAGTGGAGAGCAACCTGCAACTAGGGACGAAAGCAGCAGTAGGGGGGAGTCCTCAGGGACGAAAGGAGCAAGAGATAAAGAGCGGGAACGAGAAAAAAGCAGAGATGCTAAGAGATGACATAAAAGACATTGTCCTTCAGGGACACGGTCTTGGAGGAAGTGACGTCATCTCGAAATCAAAAGGTTGTGTAGAAATGTCCTCTCAGTCGTTGTGTCATGCCGAAAAGCTGAAAGAGCCTGAAGGCAAAACTGACGCATATGTCACGACCCAAGAGAGACACACAGGAAAGAGTCAGAGTCTCTGGGAAAAGAAAGGAAGGGAGGAAGCAGAGAGTGAGGAGAGGAGGAACACAGGACAGAGAAAGGAGGAAGCTGAGATTAAGAATGTCAAAATGGTCAAGAAGGATACTGTAACAAATGAAAAGGAAAAGATTCCGAAACCCAAAAACTTGAAGGATGCTGTGACAATGACCGTTGAAGGTTTCCCAGTGACCGAGATGAAGGATGCAGCACTGCAGGCGGATCTGCAGCCGGTGTATGTTGACGTCGAGGTCCAGGTGAATGTGGAGGTCTGCAGTAGATCCACAGACACAGTTCCAGTCCACAATGTTCAACCCTGTCAGTTAAACCCGGAGATTGACCTCAACTCTAAAGCTGTCCTGCAAAATGAGCTCAACCCCAACAGCAACTCGGATTCAGATTGGTTGCCAGATGTAACCTCATCGGATCCCAAACCAACGGAAGCCAAGCCTAGATTTTTAGGTCCACCTCCTTACAAGTCTCCCAATATCCAGAAACCTGTTCAACACATCTGTCAAATAGAGATTGAACTTTGTAGCCAGTCCCTGGAAGTTCTCAGTTCAGTTCCCAGTGAATTTGACTCAACTTGTCAAGTGTCGACCGGGGTGGTGGAGAAGACCTCTGGGGACTCCTTGAAGCTGCTGGACTCTGGGAGAACTTCAGGGGTGGAAGGAGAAAAGGAGGAGAGCAGTGCACCACAGGAGATCGTCTGGGATGAGCAGGGAATGACGTGGGAAGTCTATGGGGCATCGCTGGATATGGAGTCCTTGGGATTTGCCATCCAGAACCACCTGCAGTGTAAAATTCGTGAACAAGAGCGGCGTATTGGCACGCTCCGGAAGTCTATATGCCTCTCTGAACAATCGCCTGGAAAGGGCAGGATGGAAAAGAAGAAGAGGAACGTCTTCTGGTCACTGTTTGCTGGATCTAGGTGCTGCTCGAAACCACGACCCAAAGAGGAAGCAGAAAAGTGACTTGTTTTGTAAATGTATTTTGTAAATGTGCTACACTGGAGATTGTATAGAAGATCTATAAATGTCTAAAAAAATATGTAGCCTACTGTTGCTTCATGTACATTTTAGACCAGAGGTCACCAGACTCCTGGAGGGCCGGTGTCCTGCAGAGTTTAGCTACAACCTTAATCAAACACATCTGAAGCAGCTAATCAAGGTCTTGCTAGGCATATTAGAAACTTCCAGGCAGGTGTGTTGAGGCAAGTTGGAGCTAAACTCTGCTGGACACCAGCCTACCAGGACCTAGTTTGCTTTCCCCTGACCATGTTCAGAAGTTGAAGGTTCTGAAGTGATTTCTTGTCCTTGTCCCAAATGACAAGCTTGGTGTGAACTTACGGTCTCAGGCCCTACGCTTGTTCTTTACTATGAAGTGCTTAAGACTAGAGTTTCCGCTGTAGAGAGGTGACACTTTTAGCCATACTGGTACAGACTTCTACTCAACTGTCAACCTTTCAGGTTCTTAAAGGGGTGAACATTCTATCAACATTAATTCATGTTGTTCCAATCCTTCTGTGACATTTTTCTTCTATAGACCCCTAAAGAAGAATGTTTTGAAAAACATTGGGTACCAAAAACTTTGGACCCCATTGACTTCTATTGCATTCCCAAAAAGTCCCTGAGACACTGAGTTTTGGATGTATATAATTACATTGGACTGTTCTTTTAAGACTAATTTCCTGCCCAATTAAACACCAATTTTACTTTGGATTAGTGTGTTCACACTGTTGCAGTGCGGAGTGGAAATTGCAGTTGTTTACCAGTTTTTTAAGTCCAACTTCTAACGTTTTAAAATGTTGGTATTTATTGAGGCCATGTGAACTAGCTTATTTAATGCATTTACTTAAACATTAATCTAAAAGTGAACTGTTCACTCATATGTAACTTTAATGACATTTTCACATTTTTGTACAGGCAAAAAAGAGTCTTCACTCTTGGTATTTACTTGTGCAAAACTGAATGTCACTATTTAGGTTAATATTTCACAAATCAAGTTTTGCATCACTTTTATTAAAAAAAAGAAAGAAAGAATGAAACTTTTCTTTGAGAACTGGTTTGACAACAGTTTCTGTATTACACTGTTTTTAGGAACCTTGTAGGTTTATTCTGAACAGTTAATGACTTTCTAAATGTGAGCGTTGATCATGTTGAGTCACTGTGGTCACTCACTTGCACACTTGAGCAACTTCAAGCACTAGTAGTTGTTGTTAAGGCTGGTAGATGTTAATTCTATTAAAATGAATGAGTTTTGGTTGCTTTATCACTGCAAAAATGCTGTCAGTGCAAGCATCCATTAGTGGTTTATAATGCTGGGCTGATAATCACTGTAGAGCACTTTAATGGAATAAAAATAATGTTTGTGATGTTCTACTTGATGTGATTTTTTTCAAGTTGAATTGTTAAAAACCTTGTGCATGAGCCTGGTTTTTGTTGTCTGATGTGAGAGCCCTTTTAACTATGACTGAGTCCTTGCACGCTGTATGATTTCATGTTATTTTTACCATGGTATCCGGACTTGACTGAATGAGGTCTTTGTGTTTTTGCGAGAGCTCTAAGTGATGTCTGCTGAATATTTTATCCTTTTCCGTGTGAGGGAGCAAGACGTTGATATTGAGTTTACAGAAGCAAGCTTGGACTAAATTTAAGTATCTTTGTCAAATGATGCCTGGATTGAGTCCTGCTGTAAATATTTCACTCAGGAGCAGTGGTGCAACACATAGTTAACATCTCCTATGTTCAGTTGACATTATGGACCCTACGGAGCACATGCCCTACATACTTCAGTGAGATGAACAGTGCAGAAAATTATAGTGCGATGGCTTTCTCTCTTCTATACCTCTGTTTTTGCTCTCTATACAGTACTTCTAATTATTTGGGTGGCGACACTGGACTGTTCTGATGAATGTTTGTTTAAATCCTCCAGCATTATTAGATATAAGTCAACATGAA
>JAUCMR010000038.1:561753-573160 GCA_032357425.1 Enteromius argenteus | reverse complement strand
TTTTAATCTAATAAATGCAGCCTTGATGAGCAGAAGAAACATCTTTAAAAACCATTAAATATCTTACTGATTCCAAACTTTTTAACGGTAGTGTATATATATATATGGATACATCTCATTTTCTTTTATGATTGCAATATGTCAAACCATGAAAGACACAAATAGTTTATAACCTGTGCTTAATTTAATATTACCCAAGAAAGGCACCGTTTATTTTTTGAATTTTTTATTTTTTTATATACATCTACTAAAAGATCAACTGCAGTTGGTGTCTTTCATAAGTGTAAAGCAGGAACTCTGTCATAACATTGAAGCTTGACTTGTTCTGTCTGTTATCATTGCTCAGCCCTGTTTGAACGAGAGGAAAGGAAACAGACCTCCTCACATTCTCCTTCTGACAATACAAAAACACTCTCTCTCTCTCTCTCTCTCTCTCTTTGATGGTGAAGCTGCTCTGGTCTCAGTCGTGTCCAGCAGAGCTTTGATTTGTTCAGAAGAGTCTGTGTTTTCTGCTGTATTATCACAGAACTGAGCGGCTTCACATTGCTACACAGCCCACCATTTATTTTTTAATACATGTTACTATCTTACAACATGATTAGACCTACAAAAATACCAAGCTGGTGTTAACATATTTATAAAGAATCTATTTTACAGTTAATTTTAATTTTAAAGTAATTAGAGTGGATAGTTGACCATTTGAGTAAGTCTATTTCAAAGTCCGTATGTGTGGGGCATGTTGTCACACTAGGAAATAGAAAGGTAGTTTAAACCTGATGTTTACGGAGATAAAGCATTTATAGCATATTTTCTGTGCAACAGACAATATTGTCATTAACTATTAAATAAAACTACTAAAAATCGATTTAGTCTTAGTAATGTAGTGAATATAATTTTTAAATATTTGATAAAATAGCTGATAAATTAGTAATGTTGCCTCTACAACTGACAATAACATAAACGTAAGCTGAAATTCTTAAAGCTAAAACTAATTTATATATAAACATATATTCTCATTTTCTCATTTTGTTTAATCACTAAATAATTGAAAAATTGCTTAAATAAAAATGAAAACTGAAAATATAAAAGTAAAAGCTAGCCTAATTCAAAATAATAATAAATATTAAACTATATAGCCTATGCTATAACATAAGAGTCTTGTTTTGAGAGTGGAGTTTAACATCACAGTGATTTGTGCATCCAGCTGCAGGTCAGAGACAGGAAGTGGATGTTCTTCTCTCTCTCTCTCAGGATGATGGGAAGGCGGGGTGTTTTGACCTACATTCACACACTCTTTCAGTGCTGAGCATTATTAGCATCGCAGGGAAAGATGCCACTTCCTGTTTTCTCCTAATTGTTCATTCTGTTTTCTCTCACATCTGCTCATTACGGAGCATTAAGGCTCTTAACAGGCTCTTTCATAATACTCTGCCTTCACCTCGGATTGGAATATTTCTCTTTTTATCTCCTCTCATCCGCCGCTGTCACTCTCTCTCTATCAGCCTGTCGTCTTCACGTTTTATTGTTTATTTCTGCTGCTCTTTTGCAGTTGCATACAATAAATGAACAATAATAATGCAATTGATGAAATATGATATTATTGTAGTAATGATAGACTCTTCTGAAATGGAATAAGCACATTTAACATTCGCACTTGTTTCCTGTGCAGCATTTTAAAAACAAGCCCTTATGACAATCTCTTATGATGGACAGTTATCTTAATATAAGACAATGAAAGTTTTTAAATGTATTTTTAGATAAATAAAAGGATTTATTTATAAATATAATTTGAGTTGTAGGTGTGCCATCTATTTTATGATTTGATTTATTTATATAATTTCTGTTCTAGGTGTGCTGCTTTGTTATGTAATTTGTTTTTTATTAATTCATAAATATCATTTCAATTGTAGGTGTTCTATTAATTTTTATTTATTTATACTTTTTTTTACAATCTATCCTGTTAGTGTGTTAATTAATTAATTTGTTTAAAATAACAACAACATTTTAATAAAATATTTTTTATTAAATAAAATTGTATTTATTTGTAAATATAATTTCTGTTCTAGGTGTGCTGCTTTGTTTTCTAATTTATTATTTATTAATTTATAGATATAATATTGTAATAATATAATACAGTTGTAGGTGTGCTACTGAAATTGATTTATTTATTATTTTTTATGCGATCTCTCCTGTTAGTGTGTTACTTTTTTGTTTTAAAAACAACTTAAATAAATAAAAAATATATAAATAACCAAATGTATGTTTTATTCAAGTATTTTTTTATTCATAAATATAATTTTGGCATCTATTTTATTATTTATTTATTTCTAAATATAATTTCCATTCACAGTAGGTGTGCTATTTTGTATTCTGATTTATTTTATTTATAAATATAATTTTAGCTATGTTTTTATTTTAACTTCAGCTTGAAAACATTGTTGTCATTGTGATCATTTCTTGAGACAAGCAGTTTTATGATGTTCATATTTATGTTCAGGAGCCATATCCACATATAATGGGCACGTGCTGCTGTTGTTTTGTGTTTTGTCCGATTCTCACCCAGTCCTGCGAGTGAAGCGGAGAAGGTTAGAAAAGGAGGTGTGTGAGAGTGACTCAGCGGCAGGCGGGTCATTAAGACCCATTAAACACCCCCCTGCAGCAGATCCAGGCCCGGAGGCCTTACACAACCTCCTGGGAGCCTCAGCAACCCCCCCTCTTCTGACGGAGCCGTCAATGAAAGCTAATCCAGAGCAAGCCTTAGCTTCAGCCGACAATGTCTTCATCAGCCCTCTTTACTAGGGCGGCTTTAAACTAGCACTGTCGACAAAACCAGAAATCAACAGAAACTCCCAATATTCTGAACGAAACGGGAGAAGACACCATTAACTGACACTTGACTCTCCCTATCCTCCCTTTTCATAAATGTATTTAAATGAACGATTGTTGAATAATTATTTGGTGTACGCCTTCTGTGCATGTTTTGTATGCATGTTTCAACTTCTCCTTCCTATTGGATAACTGTCTGAAATAAGCTCTTTTTGTTTGTTTTTTCATATGAAAACATGTAATTGCAATATTGCTGTGTAACATTGTTATATTTTCTCAAAAAATAAAAAAGGAATGCTTTCTGGGGTCTATCATGCATCATGCTTTTTCCATGTTACTATGGTAATATGTTTCTGCACATGTTACTATAGTAATACTATGATGCATGTGCAGAAAACATGATATTACCATGGTTACACGTCCAAAAGCATGGTATTTAAAAAAACATGGTTATTTACATATTTCTGGACATGTGCTCTGATAATACCATGTTGTTGTTGTTTTGTTTGCATGCATTAATTTAGAATACTACCATGTTTTTGTACGTGCACTGTGGTAATACCATGTTTTATTATATGCTACCATGGCTTTGTATGGACCATATTAATATCATTCTGTATATGCATTAGTGCAATACCGTGATAATACCTCGGGTTTTGGAATTATGCCTTGTCTGTTTATGGTAATATCATGGTATATCCCAAAAATGCCACGTTATTATCAGAACCATAGTACATCTTTGTAGTTTTATACATTAGGATGCTGCGTTTGGATGCTATATGCAGAGAGAGACTGTGAGTGTGTGCGCGTGTGAGAGAGAGTGACACACACACACACAGAGAGAGAGAGAGAGAGAGAGAGAGAGAGAGGATCACAGCGGCTCTACGGCCACAGACGAGCGTCACACCGACACATCCGTCGCGCTTTCCGGTGAAACGCGCGACACAGGCCTGCGTGCGCCACCGTAAACCGACACACACACCGCGGATCGGTCGCGTCTCGTATGAGGCACACGAGCAGCCAAACCCTTCCAGCGGAAACCGACGAGTGCTTCATGACAGCGATCGGGAAGAAAACGAGGAGAATCCAGGAATAACGCGCGACTCCGGAGCGACATTATCTTCATTCCGAGGTAACGCGTGATCGCCTTTCATGTGTGATTGTCAATGTTCCGTTACAGGCGGGTTTTAGGCGTCGTTTTACGCATTGGCACAGAATTGCATTGCCTTCTTCCCTGCATAATGTTATATGGTGCTCTAATAGAACAGTATATATAATGTCTATCCAAAAACAGGGTGTCGTTGAATAGAGACACCCCACAGTAAACCCGTCGGGCGGCAGCACAGGTGCATCTCTCGTGGATTTAAGGAGATCCATAAATCACAGATCGTATACAACCTCTTAAAGACATTATACATTTTTATACTTAAACAATTATACCGCGTATTACGCTACAGATAATGTGGATACATGTTACTTTGTACGGTTTACGCGTCCCTGATTGATGCCTTGTTGAAATAACAGAGATGATGTTGGTCTTAAAGGGACAGGTCACCTAAAAATGCAAATTGAGTCAATATTTACTCACCCTCATGACGTTACAAACCTGTGAACTTTACAGTATCTAGCATTGTTTGGAACAGATCACCAGTGATATTCAGTTCAATAATAAATTTCCAGCCATGTTCCATACAATGCTTTTGCGTGATTAAATACTGTAAAGTTCACGTTGTCATGACGGTGAGTAAATATTGGCAGAATTTGCATTTTTAGGTGAACTGTCCCTTTAAGACTAACATCTCTTGTTATTTCAACATGGATGTGGACTGAGGGATCAAGGCTAAAAAGGATATTCATTTATTCTTTCATTATGAAGACATTCATTTGTATAAGCAACTTCTCAAAAATTATATAAATAGTGTTTAAAAATGTTGGGTGTACTGTTCCTTTAATGTGTGTGCCTTGGGGATTGTGGGGGAAGGATATGTTTCCAAATAGCTGATGGGTAACACAAGAGCTCCCTAGTGAGGGATATTGGCATAATTAGTTGTGGTAATGGTACAAGCTCTCGGTCTGGCAATGCTTAGACTTTAAATACTTTAAGAATGGTATTTAAATGTATTGGACATGCAGGCAGACAATAATCTCATTGTGTTTTTCTCACTGAGAGAGTGACAAAGAGGCATCTTTACAAACACATTTAGCAGATCTAATAAAATCGCACAGTACATCAAATCAATAATAGCTTCCTGAACAGCATAAAAAATGCTGAAATGCCCATTTCAAAGACTCAGTTATGGTGTTGCAGGCTCTAGAAATGTTGCAAATGGAATGTAACAGCGTTCTTTATGAGGCTGTGACATCATAATGGGGCTGTATGGTGTCCGTGGTAACAGTGGAACTGTAGAATTGTTTATGTCCTTGGTAAGCGCTTCGTCGATTGAGTTAATCAATGCTGCCTCACGCACTCGCACATGCACTTCTAAAAGCATTAGGTCACGTTTGCAGCCTTGAAAGCTTTGGGGGTCAAACCGAGGCTGGGTTTTCTTGACCTCTGCGTGCACACGTTCACAAATATAAAGGACGGCCGACCATCGTGGGTTCATTAAATTGGCCTGAAGAGCAGTCGTTAGCACATCAGTATTCACACGTTAGCACCTGTCAACACCCACTTCACTCGAATCCACCAATTAGCATCCAATAATATAAAAACTGTACATCATAAAGAAAATAAATGCATGTTGCTGGTGCTCTTTTTAATTGCCCTTTTCCCATATTTTAGTCACACTAAATCGAATATCATTAGATAGCGTAAACACTCAAAATGAATCCTGCAAAAACTGTGAAATGAGACCTTTTTAGGAGGGTCCTCTCCTTAATGGGTGGTGTCATATTACAAAATTTTACTACAATGTTTGGTAACACTTTATTTTTATGTGTCCTTGTTGCATGTTACATGTACTTATTATAAAAAAACAAAAACAATTAAGCATAATTGCATGCAAGTAACCCTAAACCAAACCATAGTCCTAACACTAACCATAGAGTACATGTAGTTAGTTAATATTACTTAATACACTGTAACAAGGACACTTAAAATATAACACAGTATTTTATCAAAACCTTTTACCTTGTCTTGAAAAATCATGTATCATTGGAAAAACCAGAGTTTAAACATTCAAAATGTTATGTTTTTTCTTCCTTGCATCTTATTTTTTGATATCAACTTCAAATTTAGAAATAACTTTAGTAATATGGATCTAATTTGATAGCAATTTTAGCATTTTATGGTACATTTTAATGGCAGTAAATGCAAACTTCTACGTTTATTTTAACTTTATTTAACTTGATTTTTATTTATTTATTTGCTAATTTTTCAGCAATAATCTGCTGATTGTTTTTAAACATATTGCAAGTCATCTGAACGTCTTTTGCAAAAATCTTTTGCAGTGATTTTATTTATTTATTTAGCCAATAAGACATTTTTATATATTAAAATGTTCAAGTAAAAATACAGCTAAATATCAGAATTTGTGGAAAAAAACAATGCTTTTGTCATTTAATTAGATCTTTAATGCTTTTCACTTGCGTTGAACATATTGACCCTACTTATCAACTGTTTTGTTGCTGTATTGTCAAAAGGGAAAATGTTTTAAGATGTATTTTTGTTGTGTCTTCTTCTAGAGAATGGTTTCTAGGTTCAGACAATTTGTGCAAATCCAGAGTAGTTGCCTAATCTTATTTTAGGCCTTAAGCCACAGGCCAGTCAACTCAGGAATGTCCTGTGTCGATGGCGTCAGACTCGCTGTCCCCTCGTCTTTTGGGTTGTGCAGGAGGTGGAGCGTCACGTGTGTGTGTGTAAAAGAATGTTGTTGCTTTCGGGGTGAACAACCGCAGATGATGCACAAAGTCACAAGCCAACATTCAGATCGACAAGCGTCTATTTAACATCACATTCATGCAAAAACGGCAATATAAAAACCTCTTCATGTTCTTTTTCGGGCAACATTTAGTCGTTATATTGTGATTCGAATTGTATAGTAGTGTTTATGTCGAGCTGGCTAGTTTGTGGTGTTGTGTTTAGGTGTTGTTCACACTGATAACAGCAGATTCATAAAGGATCGCATGTATATCTCAGAGTAACAGAAACAGTGGTAGCTAAGGCGTTGCTATGCAGTTATGGTGTTATGAGCATGTTGCTATGAAGTTATTAAGATTTGAGTGTGTTCAAGGGTGTTTGGAGTAGTCGCTAGGGTATTATTCAGTTGCTAAGGTATTGTGGATGGTTGCTAGGACATTGTTATGCTGTTGTTAAGGTGTTAAAAGTGTTTTAAGCATGTTGACGCAAAGATTATTGGGTGGTTGTTGGGGTGTTTTGGATGGTTGCTAGGGCAATGCTATGAAGTTCCTAAGGTCTTCTGTGTGGTTTCATATTCATAGATGGTTGCTAAAGTGATCAAAGCATTTTAAACAAGTTTCTATGAAGTTACAGAAGTTATGTTTGGGTGGTTATTAGAGCATTGGTATGGAGTTGCTAAGGTGTTCAGAGTTTTTTCTGTGAGCCCATCACGAAATTTTCGGCGATTCTGTGACACTAACACAGAATTTTGAGTTAAGAGTCACACGGAATTCTGTGAGATCAGGTTGAGTTGCTCAGGTCTTATGAATGAGCACTAAGGCCTTGATATACAGCAGGTGTTGTCAAACTAGTTTTATGCATCTTTCACAGCTCTCTCTAGTATTTAATTGACTTTACTCTGAGATACTGTACCACCAGCATCACTTCCATATTTCATCTGGCGTCACCCTACACCTCGTTTAGGCAGGTAATGCAGCACAGCAGCGTTTGATTGCACTGTGCTCATTACATTAAGTCTTCTGTCATGTTTCGGGTTGAGTAGGTGCTCGTGAGATTGTCTCATTGTTTTCTGTATAGATTCTGCTGTTGGCCCCTGACCCTGTTGTCATAACAGCAGGCTTGAGTTACCGTGCATGAGGGCTATTTAGCTGTTAATGATAACGGATGTATAGGGACGAGCTGCTACCTGCTGTCTGCTCTACACGGATCACGTTACTTCATATTTAATTAAAACACCCCTCCAGTGGAGCCTGTTTATAGAATCTGCCACCACGGTCCACTGGTGGGGCGTCCCAGAGCTCTGAACCACTGACCTCAGACCAGTTTGAGGTTTTTATGTGTGCTGTAAGTAAGAGCAGTATGTTTAAAATGTAATTATATCTTTAAATGCCTAATAAAATGTCTTTATTACATTGTAGGAGGGACCGAGTCATGTATAGAGACTGTCATGTAAGCAATAGCAAATTGTGCAGAATATCCTAGCACCCGGTAAATTGCATAGCATCATGCTAAGGTATAGCGTAGCATAGCAACGCCTGTTCAGCTATCTAGAATACCCTAGCAACCAGCTATATTACTACCAAAAACACCATTGCAGTCACATAACAACATGATAGAAACTCTCTGAACTTTAGTATCCACATAGTAAGGCCTTATGTTATGTTACCGGCCGCTTAGCAGCCAGATAGCAATGCCTTACAACAGCCTAGCAATTACATAGCAACATGCTAAAAACCACCCTGAACACCCTAGCAACCTCATAACAATGCCCCTAGCAACCACACAAAACATATTTGCAGTCATGTATAGTAACATGGTAAAACACTTAACATCTTAGTATCCACGAAAGAAAGGCAACACACTTAAAACACTCGCAAAACCTTAGCAACCCAGAATAACATAGCAACAGCATAGAAACACACATAAAATACTTGGAACATCTTAGCAACACAGAAGAACATAGCATAGCATCACACGTTAAAGGGTTAGTTCACTCAAAAATGAAGATTCTGCCATTAATTACTCACCCTCATGTCGTTCCAAACCCATAAGACCTTCGTTCATCTTCAGAACACAAATTAAGATATTTTTGATGAAATCAGAGAGCTATCTTGACCCTCCATAGACAGCAACACAACTGAAATGATCCCAGATCCAGAAATATAGTAAAAACACTGGTAAAACAGTCCATGTGACTTCAGTGGCTCAACTTCAGTTTGGCGATGCTATGAGAATACTTTTTTGCACAAATAAAACAAAAATAACATAATTTACTCAACCATTCTTCTTCTGTGACTTGTGTCTTTTGCCATTTTAGAGAACATCACAATGCACCGCATACGCATGCTTTAACGTATTTAACGTAATCAGCCTTGTTTACATCTCGGTGAAAGCACGCGCATGTGCGTAATCTGCAGCTGTTTACACCTAGAAGAAAGCGCACGCTTACACTGTAATATTCACTAAAATGGCGGAAGACGTAAGTCATAGGAGAAGAATGGTTGAGTGTGTTATTTTTGTTTTCCCTGCGCAAAAAAAATCTCCTAGCGCCACAAAACTGAAGTTGAGCCATTGATGTAACATGGACTTTTTTACTGGTGTTTTTACCACATTTCTGGATCTGGGATCATTTCAGTTGTGTTTCTGTCTATGGACATTTCATAAAAAAAAACTTAATTTGTGTTCTGAAGATGAGCGCAAAAGCAAAACTTTTCAGAAAAACGAACACTTGAACATACATCAGCATGATGGAATGATGGAAACTACCTTTGCAAAAAATATATTTGAAGTGTTATTTAATTATTTAGTTTGTCTTGCGTCCCATTCGATTACATGAGAGGGCGGGGTTTATGACCTATAATGCAGCCAGTCACCTGGGGGCTTCACTTTTCACAGCTTCACTTTTCAAGACTCGTGTGGCACACCCGGTTTGGGTGAACTAACCCTTAGCACCTTAGCAACCCAGAAGAACATAGCAACTGCGTAGCAATGCTCTGCCACGCACAACACCCCAGAAGTTGTGTTTAGGGTGATTCTGTTGGAGTTTAATGGTGTTCAGTGATGGGGGTCCTGAAACATCTTTGTTGTTGCCATAATCCTTCCTTATCTCTGTGTGTGTGTCTGTGTGGTGTTTTGACAACACATCATCTCCAGTGAGCTCAGCCTTCAGATCAAAGAACCATCAGCTGTATGACTGTTGGTGTGTGTGTGTGTGTGAAGATAGACAGTCTTTGTATACCCCGCCCCTGTGGTCTCTGCACTCTTGCTCTCGCGTCTGGCTGTCTCGGGCCGTGCTGGGCCGTCCTGTGCAGATGCACAAATGCACCATTCATGGCCTGATAAGATCCACGCGTTCAGCTGTGCTCCAGGCCCAGAGCTGACCTTGAGGTGGGCAGAACCAGCAGGCGCTGTAGGTCCAGTTATCACCTGAGAACCATTACAGCGTCTGCTTCTAGATTGAGACAGTAGACATTAGAGACTGCTGTGACCCTGATTGTTTTAAAACCCCCAAATGATCTTCCCTGCTGACTACATAGATGATGTATGGTTTGCTAAGCTAACAATTACCCAATTAATTACAATTAACTGCATCCAAAATAACAGTTTTTGTTTATATACTGTGTATATTTATTATGTATATATAAATGCAACCACATGCATGTATATATTTAAGAAAAATATGTTGATATATTTATGTTTAATAGAAAATATAAGAATATACATATATAAATGTATATACATGTAAATATTTTCAAAATATATACTGTATGCGTGTGTTTATAAACATCATAAATAGACACAGTACACATACTTTATGTAAACAAAATGTTTTACACATACACAAACACAAAAAAAATTCTATCTCCGCTTGGCCTGTTAGTATAAAGTAGTCAAACACAGCATATGTTCTACTTGTACATAATGTCAGTACAGAGGAGAAAAACAGCATTACATGATGCAGGAAAGCTTTGTTGCTGTAATGCATGCTCAGAATAGCTGACCCAGGGTCAGGTCCGTCTGTAAACACCATTTAATTAAATTCTGTGTTTGTGTGTGTGCTTTAAAGCATTAGTTTCTATGTTGCTTAGTTGTTTTCAGTCTCCCGCTGTACCAAAGATCTGCTTTGTACCCTGTTTGCACCTTGAACTGTTGCAGATTTTGAAAAGCATTTTAATTCAGACCCACCCATGACTCTGAATCCTACACACAGCTGTCAGGAGATTCTACACCACTTCTATTGGCTTTAAATGAGAGGAGACTTTGTACAGAGATGACTGTCAGTGGGCATTAAGAGAGCGCACTGCAAACACACACTGCTCTTATTAGACCGTCTTCTGTGTCTGTGTTTGAGGGTGTTGGATGTACCACATGTGCTGTAGGTCTGCAACACAAGAGGTACCCAGAGGCAATTCTGCCTGCGTTCTTCTTCTTCTTCTTCTTCCCAGGCTGATTTCAGCCTCCCTGAACACTTTCCAACCCATAAATCCTTTAGAAGTCTCTGTCCTCAGGCATGAGATGGCTGACCACGTAGCACATGGATGCTATTTTATTACGGGAAGACACCACTGAAGACCGTTACTGGAGACCCTTTGTAGATCTTTGTATCCTCGTGTATGTAGTAGAGAAAGGGTTTGGCTTTCAAAAGGTTAAAGGAGCCGTATGTAGGATTGACACCGAGTGGTTGAACTAGGTATTGCAGTTCAAATTCAAAATATTGGAGAT
>JAUCMR010000038.1:517906-531421 GCA_032357425.1 Enteromius argenteus | reverse complement strand
TGACCCTACACCTAAACCTACCCCTTACAGGAAACTACACACATTTGTAGATTTTCAAAAAAACACCATTTAGTATGTTTTTTAAACCTTTTGAATTACGGGGACACTGAAAATATCCTCATAAATCTCCTTCATATTGTAATACCTATGTCATACCCATGTCATTATACACATTTGTGTCCTCATAAACCACATAAACACACACACACACACACCTATATATACACACATTCTCTGTTTATATATAGATCACACACACGCACCTATATATACACGTTTCTGTGATGACTAGCCTACTGCGTCACGATCAGATTCAAAAAGGTCAAAACACGATCTACATGCATGATCTACATATATGATCTATATTATGATCTATATTGTCTCTGATCCTTCCGTTTTTTCCTTTTTTTAAGGGTGTAACACAATATTGTAACACATTACTTTTAAAAGTAACTTTTCCCAACACTGGAGGTGAGATCTGTGAGCTTCTCTCTGGATGTGTTTTACCTTTCAGTGGCGTTCGGACCATGTTGAGCATCGGCTGCTGGAGAGTCCTGCAGAGGTCTGTGAGACACACAGAGATCAATCTTTACTTCTGACACATTTAGAACTCATAGCATATGCAATATATCAATGCATAGCTTTTAATGAAGTTGTTATGTTTTTTTAAAATAGCTTCATCAGGGGAGTAAATGGCATTTTTAGGATTCGTACAAAAGACTGAAGATTATTTTCAGTAAGGGCCATGTCATGTGATCTATTAAAGTTAAAGCACATCATCCCTGAAGCGCTTCACGGTGCAGGACACGGCTCTGACTCTTATGAAACACGAAACAGAAAACACACACTCTGCTGAGGGATGGAAACTTCCCAAAACACACAAACACACTTCATCGAACCACCCACTCGAACACACACTTCCTTCACACAGCAGAGAAACGAAACGCACCTAATGAGCGTCTCTGACATGAACGTGACGACAAGAGATGAGTCTTATTAGATCAGTGATTGAATCCACTCGCCGCAGACAATTATAGGCTGAAGAAATGAGCTGGTTATTTATGTCAAGCAATTAAAGAGTTGGTTCCTCTTGGTCTCCAGTGACCTTCTCTCTCTGTCGTTCAGTAAGAATCGCTCTCTTTCACTCTGACTCTGCTCCACTCGTCTGCTCGTGTCGCTTTCTCAGGTTTCACATTCACAGGCCATCGAGTAAAGTCAGAGTTTCTGTGCTAAAGCAGATGATTTCTCTCTCAGAACATAAAACTAAAACCTTTCGTTACATTAATAAACATTGGATAAAAGCGTCTGCTAAAAGACTAATTGTGAATCTAATGTGTGTGTGTGCATATATATATATATGTGTGTGTGTGTGTGATGTCTGCATCAAATGAAGTTCAGAAAATTAATTTTATGTTCATAGAAAACCCATTAAATGTAAGTAAAGTGTCTACTTTTAAGGTTTTAAATACGTTTTTGAAATGTCAAAATGTAGTAATATTTAATATTTATGTAAAAATTCAAACAACATGCTTATTCTGACTTGTACATATTCAAATATGTAAAAGAATAAGAAAGCATATTACATTTTATTGTGCTTTAAATGAATAAAAAAATCTTACTGACAAATGACAACACTAATTTAAAGCAGTATTACACTTATTGTTTTTATGGTTAAACTCTTTTTGTCTTTATATTATTATTTTGTCTATATATAATATATATTTAATATCGTATTTAATTGAACGAAATTGCCAAGGCAACTTGAAGTAACTAAAATAACTAAAAACAGCAGAAAAAGGTTTATTATTTGCAATAAATGAAAAAAAAAAAAAAAAAGATTTAAAAAGTAATGTTATTTTACTTCAGATTTAATTTCATTTCTCATGTTCATTCTCATGTTTAAACTGAAATACTAAAATAACTCAAACTAAACACACTAAGGAAAACTTAAAAAAACGTCTTCAAATAACAAATAAATATTACAAAAACACACAATAAAATTTTAATAAAAATCAATTCAAAATATCAGTAAAATCTATTACAACTATGTTATCAACAAAATAAGAAACAAATTAAACATTAACTGAAATAAAATAAAATATATATATATAATTTTTAATATATATTTTTCTTATTAGAAGTACTAAAGAACTAAATAATAATGTAACTAAAACTATAAAAACTATATAGATATTTAAAATAAAATAGAATACATGAAACAAAATGACTAAATCTTTAAAATGAAAATAAAACAGGAAACATAAAAAAGAAACATAATTTTACATATGAACAAAAGCTAAAAAAATATTATATCAGTGATATTAAAGCAACACTGTCTCGGACAGATGAAGGGAAAGAGTTTGTGTTGTTTAGGTTAAGGTAAGAAAAAATGGGGAAAATATCCCAAAAAAGTGCAAAAAATGATCAGTAAAATTTGTTGGAATTTGTTACACAAAGTTATAGTTTTAGTCCAATATGATCACATTAACTAGCATTAAAGACCCGAACACTACTAGTTTACATAAAAATGTAATGGCTACACAAATGTTCACGTAGTTGCAATTTAATGTAAATACAGCCCAGCGGTTTAACTTCAAAATTCTATTTACAATTACTGTAAAAATAATTTTATTCTCAAATTGCACAAACTCACACTGCTCATGTTTCATAAATGAAATACAATTCGTGCAAAATCTCAACGTATCAATGACACCTGTGGTATTTTTATTTATTTCTTACTGCATATTTAATATAAATACACTGATGTAGGAAAAAAATCCTCATGTATTAAAAAGCAAATTATACAAATAATTACAAATAAATGGCAAGTAATGCATTAAATTAGTTCCTAATTCTTGTAAAACAATCTTTATTCAGAACTTTAAAAATAAACTTCTGCTATTATGATGAGTTTTTGCGTGAGAGTCAGAGGTCATCTGCTCAAATTTCAGCTATAATTAAACACGTCTCAATAAAACTGGAACATCAATGAATAAATACAATCAGAACGTCCTTAAAATTCATTAAAGAATCATTCAGTTCATTCACTAAAATTATAAACGAAATACTCAAATTTAAACTCAAAATCAAAAGAAAAAAAAGAATTGAAATATCTACTTTTTTATTATCTTTAGCCAATTTGATAATTTGCTTTCATAATTATCTTGAAAGTAGGAGTAAATTTTAATGAATTCTTAGCGCTTTTTAAGAAGCTTGATCTCAAACTAATCTAATAATATTATTTTACATTTGAGGTTTTCTCTACAGCGGAGAGTGAACTATCCGTATGCAGTGCTCAAAAAACACATTATTCAATGCAAATCATTAGGCAAATGACTCATTCAAATGAAATATTCCACACACACACACTCATTTAGTCACAGTTTTGCGTCAGAATGATGAACTTACAGTCAAATCATAGCATATGGAAAGAAATATAGGGCTTAAACCTATTTTTATTTTGGAAAAATGGTTTGTGTTCATGTGTTTCATCTGTTTTATCTTGATTAATTGGATAGAAATCAGACAAAAGCTTCTAGAAGTAACATTAAGCAACTTTCAATCATCTGTAAAATAAAATAAAATAAACAAAAAAATAGTCCTGTACTGATAATTAATTATTCTGCTTATTTTTTAAATAATTTGATAAGAAAAAACCCTTAACATTAACAAAAAACAAGCTATACATACAAATAAGAAGAATTTATACATATAGTAAATACATATAAATATAAGCAGAATATAAGGAGAATTTTTATATTTAAAAAAAAACTTGAATGGTTATTTATTCACGGCACATATTAAAAAAATAAAGTATGTTTTACAATAAATACTATACTTTACCTCATTTTAACTTGAATTAATTTAATTACTTTTCATTTCTTGAATGAAGAAATAATTTTAATTATTTTTTATCAAGGCAGAAAAACAAAAAAAGTGAAGTAAAGCTGAATGTAAAGCCACGATTACTTATAAGTAAGTTATATAATATATAATAACTAATTTTACTTACTTATAAATCTCACATTTGCCATCAAATATTTTAAAGCAACTGATCAGTTGTTTGAATCAATTGATTATTTAAAATATTTATTATAAAATGTTTTTTTAAATATTAAATATAAAGTAAATAGTTATTACATGTTATACTGAATTTCAAGTAATTAGCATTAAAATTACTATTAATGTTTTATTAAGTGAGCATCAGAAAACTCCGCTTCTTACTCGCCTACAAAGCGTCTTCATCATAATAACATATCCCATGATTCCCCCGAGATTCCCAGAGAAATCTCTCTGATCCCGTCGTTCCCCGAGGCGTCACATTCCTAAAAAACAGCCGCCTATAAACACAAGATCAGCACTTATTCATCCGGCTGACAGCATCCGGAAGCATTCATCCACACAAATGTTTGTTTCCTAAAGTTTGATTCACTGCTTAACTCCTTGCATTGATGGATGGGGGCGGGGCTTAGCGCTGTGATTGGGTGTGGTGGGCGGGGCTTAGCGCTGTGATTGGGTGTGGTGGGCGGAGTTTGTCTGTGTTTCTCTGGCTTTTCATCATTCATAACAACAAACACAGGACTGCTTTCATTTGCATGTTTGATTTCAAGCGGTTTGCATCATACAGCAGGCATCTCTCTCTCTCTCTCTGCTCTACATCACACACTCGCTCCAGACTAAGCACAACAAGCAGCATATTCATCAAACACACACACATTTACATCACAAACACACACCTGCTCAAACCTGCACACTCTCCATCATCAGGCTGATCAGCTTACAGCTTCCACATTCATTTGAAAATAAAAAATGATAATAATAACAAGAAGACAAAGATTCGCACAATGTTTGAAGGAGAGCCCATATTCATTTATATCACCCCCTCACCAAAGTATTACAGTTATCTAACGTGCAAATTAATATGTGATCCCTTGTGGTTGGTATGAATTAGTTTTTTGCATAAAAAGAACTAATACATTCATAATAAACTTTTCTAAAAAATAATATTGTCAATAAATATTATTAATTACTATTATATAAAAAATCATATGCATAAATACACACAAGTTATTAGAATTACTAATTAATATACAGGCATATAATTGTAATATTATGCATATATTTATACATATAGTGCATGTAATATTTTATTATGATATATAATATGTATAATACCATTGTAAATATATAAAAATACCATTAAATATTATTTATATAACACATTTATATAATATTAATATTATTAGTTATAATATAAACAAATGATTTACATTAATGGAATATATTATTATTACAAATTAATAAACAGATATATAATTGTAATTTATTTTAACATATGTTGCATATATTTATGCTTATAGTGCGTATCTTTTTTAATAATATATTTAGTAGTCATTAAAAAGGTGCAATAATACAACTGTAAATAATTCACTGAAGAAAATAAAAATATTATAGACTATTATAGCTTACTATAATAGCTGTTAAAGGTATCAGAACCACATAAAATGACTAACTAATGTAAAGAAAAACAAAATATATAGAACAATTGTGGTAGTTTATTTTATTTTAGCATAAACTTTGTAAATGTTATCTGTTACTATGAAAGCAGTAATAAACGGATAATACTAATATAATAAGGCAACAACAACAAAAAACAAGAAAGAAAATGAGTATAATAATATTAATTGTAGACTGAGGCATCTCTGATTGACAAAGTGTGTTTACAAACGCCCGAGATTGACAGATGATATTAAGCAAACGTCATCAGCGATGACGACACACACCCCTGATCATACACATCATCAACAATATGATCAATAGCGACGAAAAACCTCCAGATCCAGGTCCAGATCCACAGACCCTTCAGAAATAACAACATGAATAATCGCCAGCAGCACAGAAAGTGCTGAACAGCAGGCAAAATAAACGGCGAAACGATCATATCCAGTGCTTTAAAAAGCTCTTCGTTGTCATCTGATACAACGACTGATATCATAACGCGCGGAAGAAAAGAAAATAAGTGCAGAAATGTCGACCCACCTTCGCGATTTTGTCGAAATGTAGACAGAATTCAGCACTTTTCGCAGCTCTCCGTCGCCATGTTTGGGTCAGAACTGCGCATGCGCAGACGCACAGGAGCGTCGCGTGCTGCTTTCCTCGCTCACACGCATACGTTTGTTTTCCACTTTGTAAAAAAGCTATTACTACATTTATTCAAACGAATGGAGTCGTAAGCATTGTTTACATTAAACGTGTTATAATTATTTAATTAATAATTAATTAATAGATTATAACCCGTTATAACATACGCAGTTTGTAAATATCAAGACTGTTTCATCAGAATTGAATTAATATGTTTTTATTGTTTTTCCCAAATGCCAGTGTAGTTTTGTCGTGTTGACTTGCTTACATGACTAGAACGTTTTGCTAATGGAAACCTTATTGTTTTCTGAACGCTTATTTACGTATTTATTTATTTTGCAAACGTTAAGAGAAAATGCAATTTTATAATTTTGTGAAGATTCTAATGATGCTGAAAATTCAGTTTTGCATCACAGGAGTAAATTACATTTTAATGTATATTATTAAATAATGATTAAATAAATGCAGCCTTAAGTTGGTGCAACTGTATTTATTTATTTAGAAAACATAATATATATATATTTAAAAAAAACAAAACTATAATTATTCCAGACCAAATTAATTACATTTCAATATATATATAAATACTTTTTTTTTTTCTTTTTTTTTTTTTACAGTATTACTCTTTATTTTTTCTTTTTATTTATTTTTTGATTAAAATTAATGCAGCCTTGGTGACACTTTTTTTCTAAAAATATTAAATATATATATATTTGATGAATAAATAATTCCAAACCAAACTTTGTCAACACATAAATGAATTAGGAATTAAAGACCAGATAACTCTAAACGTCCTGATAACGTTTTACAAATACATAATGACGCTGTGTTTTTTGTGTCTGAGACTTTACATTATTAATGTAGTTTAATTTATTTATTTGTTTGCCAGCCATGTTATTATTTTCTTCTGTTGTTCTGTGTCTTCTCCTCGGCTTGGCCTGTGTTTGGGCCTTCTGTTGTGTGCTTGTATAGCATGTAGGTGGCTGACATCAGGCTGTCTGCGGTGAGTTTTTATATAGTTGTGTTGTGGGAGTATCTCTTTGACATTAGAAGATGAGGTAGACTAATACATGAACTACATCTCAGGGCTTCATCGGGTGGATGTGATGTAACGCAGCGTGAAAACAGAAACAATAATCAGCTTGTTGACTTTAAGACTTCAAGATGCTGATTTCCATTATTCCAAAGGAAATAATCATCTCGACCTTTACGTTGATTTAAACTCATCTAATCCATAATCCTTTTATTTATCCATCTATATTTCCATCCTTCTGATCTCTTCAATAATCGCTGTTCTTCATTTGACCACTAGGTGTCGTGTTAATGGCGCAGATGAACAGGTGAATACATTGAATTCATTAACTAATATATTCAGCGTTTTGTCAGTGTCATACAATTATTATTATTATTTTTAAAATATATATGCGTGCAATATATTAATGTAACATTTGTTATAATGAGAAATGTTTATGGAGCAGCAAATCAGCATATCAGAATGATTTCTGAAGGAAGTAATGATGCTGAAAATTCAGTTTTGCATCACAGGAGTAAATTACATTTTAATGTACATAAAACATAACATTCAAAACATGTACATTCACATTAAAATATTGTTAATGTATTTTTGATTAAATAAATGCAGCCTTGTTGCAACTGTATTTATTTATTTAGAAACATAATAAATATATATATATGCAAAAAAAAAATGAATTATTCCAGGCCAAATGAATTACATTTCAATATATATAATACATATATATATATATATATATATTATTATTATTATTTTTATTTTATTATTATTATTATTTTTACAGTATTACCGTTTTTTTTTTAAATTAATGCAGCCTTGGTGACACATTTTTTCCAAAAATATTAAATATATATATATATATTGATGAATAAATAATTAAATAATTCCAAACCAAACATCAACACATAAATGAATTAGGGTATATTTTAAAATAAATTAAAATATAAAATCATTTTAAACTGTAATAATATTTCATGAAATTACAGCGTTTGCTGTATTTTTCTTCATCAAATAAACAGTGCTGATGAGACATAATATGTTATAATGTTATTTTTAAATATAGGCCTAGTTATATATTTATTTCAATTTACAAGTTCACTCAAATGTGGAAAGTAAATGCTAAATAAATCATTATTTCGCACTACATAGGCTATGAAGAGTTCATTTGGAAAAACAGATGATCTGTTTTTAGCACAAAAATCATGTTTTTTTTTATTGTGCATTCCAATGAATCTTAATCATTGGGTTATTTTGATTAGGTTAAAAATAACCAAAAATACAGCTAACATAATAAAAACATGATATCATATTTTAAAAAACATGATCTGTTTTTGCAAATAAACTCTTCATATTATACTATTAATAAAAATTCATAAAATTACAGCGTTTCTCTTCTATGATGTTACTGGGTGCCACGCCCATCTTTTAATACCCGTCTCCTGATTGGTTTAGATCCCAGAAAGGGCGTGTCTGCTACCAACGTCAATCACTGGAATCGGCTCCAATGACGCCAGTCTGAAAACTGTTGCTGCTGTCGCGGTGCGCTGAGACACACATCAGCGCGTTTGTTTGGGGATGTGCGTGGTCTCCCCGCGTCCAGATCAGCGGAACGCGTGAGTACACGGCTCGTTTTGAGTCCGGTGCGTGATTCGGGCTCCGACACGCTGTTGTACTGCGGTGTTGTGCTGTTTGTGTGTTATAATTACAGTGTGTCAGGGCTGCTGTGCTGGAAGTGCGCTTGAGCTCCGTGTTTCTATGTGCGTGTGACTCCCACGCAGCGCGGATCCGCTACACTGCGACGCCAGAGCACAGAAACGCACGCAGACACCACCGAGATGCGTTGATGTGCGTGACTGAGTCTGTCAGGGATCGCTGCTTTTAGTCAGATATGAACATATGTGAGCATCACATCAGTCTACTGCTGTCGTGTGACTTATTCTTACACGCATCAGGGCTTGTTGCAGGGTGTTTCTGCAATTAATGATGCTTAAAACACTCTCACAGGTTCATTGTATTTGTTTACTAACAGTGTCCAGTGAACATATGTGACCCTGGAGCACGAAAGCAGTCATGAGTAGCACAGGTATATTTGTAGCAATAGCCAACAATATATTGTATGGGTCTAAGTCATATTTTTTCTTTTATGCCATTGAGTAAAGATCATGCTCCATGTAGATTTCCTACCGTAAATATGTATGAACTTAATTTTTGATTTGGAATATGCATTGCTATGGGCTTTATTTGAACACATTTAGAAACGATTTTCTCAATATTTCGATTTATCTGCACCCTCGGATTCTAGATTTTCAAATAGTTGCATCTCAGCCAAATATTGTCCATCAGTTGATGTTTATTTATTGGATAAATAAATGGATAAAGCGTATTTATTCAGCGATGTACAAATCTGACTTTGTGGTTCAGGGTCACAAATGTGAATCACATGACTATTCTGTAATTTACAGCACATCTTTGTGCATAACATTGTGCGATGGAAATTACAAAAACGTTTTACCTAATTAAATAATATTTTCATAATTTTAGCATTAATTGACAGAATTACAGCTTGTTTGGAAATTACAAGTTTTTGATGAGGATAAATTATAATCAATAAGTTTACAGGGCTAAACAAAAATCATTTGATTTCATCATATCATCATCATATCATTTGATTTCTGTCACTCAAATTTAATATACGCCTTATTATAGACATCATTTTCTGTTTTGTATTTCCACAGTGTTAAGGTAAAGTCGTACAAATTTATTATTCATTTTATTACAATGCACATATTGCATCTACTGCAATATAAATCCACTTCACCGGCTGATTACTCTTCAAACAGTGATGCCATAGAAATGCAAAAAATGTAAGATGACAGAAAAAAATTGTTTCTCTGCACAAGGTCTATAACAGTAACACATTTACAGTTGTTATGAGATCGATCTAAATGCTGTAAATTTAACTGTAAAAGTTTTAACTTCAAAATACTGCATTAAAAATTAGTATTATATTTACTTTATATGCTGTACTGTAACTATAAACAGATATTTTGTGTAGTTCTACATTGAAATACTGTTACATGTACAGTTTTTGGAAATGAAAAAAAATGTATATGGACATTCCCAGAATTATGTGTGACACACTTGGTGCTCTTTTTAAAATAATTTTGTTTCTTCATATTTATGTTTCTTCTTGCGTTTTAATGTTTGTTTCTTTTGTTTTGTTACAAAACAGGTTTTTAGTACTTTGGTATATTAACGTTATATCAGTTAATAAGATCTGTGTGTATATATATATATATATATATACATTGATATTTGAAGATGACGTTGACTTATTATATGTTTATTATATTTAACTGTAAATTTAGGTACAATTTAAGAAGGTAAGATTCTGGTAACCCCCTGCCTGTTTATCTTTTTATCGTAAAATTGCATTATTTATTTATTTTCATTTATTTATTACATTGTAATGTTAGATTGCCAGACTGGTGATCAGTTTTGTTAAATTTAGTGTTTTTATTTTGAACTTGTAGATGAAAAGCATTTCTCAAACAGCAAAACCTGACAAAATGAAAATGAAAGTTCTGTTGCAGATATTTAGTTTGTGATTTTAATAAACGTAGCTTCTAATGGGTGAGCAGCGTATGCACTTAAATGACTCCAATTCCTCTGATTGTGACGAGTGAACGGGAGTTTTGCCTCTGATGAAGTTGTCTGAAGTTGGAGTCAGATATTTTGAGCCTGCGTTCCTCATGTTTTACATGTCCGTTCAGCTCCTGAGGTCATGATGACCTTGTATGAGCTCAGTCTGGACTCTGCTTGTGTTGAAGTGGACGGAAGTCATTTATTCTCTTCAGCTCTTAGAGGAGAGAAGGATCCTGTGTTATCGTCTCTTACAGGTGCATTACGCTGCAGGGTTTCACTTCAACACAACCTCTTATTTGAATGAAGTTAAAGGTAAAGTGTGTTATTTTATTTGGATGTTAAAATACTTAAGGAACTTAAGAATACTAAAAGAAATAGTTCACCCAAAACTAAAATGGACTGAAAATGTCCTCACCTTCAGATCTTCCGAGATGTAAAGGAGATTTTCTTCATCAGATTTGAAGAAATGTAGCTCAGTAATGGATCTTCTGCAGTGAATGGGTGCCGTCAGAATAAGAGTCCAAGAGTAGAGTGTTTGTAAGAAACAAATCCATCGTTAAGACATTTTTAACCTCAAACCATTGCTTCCGGCTATATGTGTCCATGATAACACTTCCTTGAGTAAAAAAGTAAATCAGGAGAGAAATCTGCACGGTTTACAAGCCAAAACAGCTCTAAACGAATATGTGAAAGACAACAAGAGATGCACTTTTTCACTGGAGGAAGAGTTATTATGGATTATGAACTCGTATTTTGCCTAGAAGCAATGTTTTGAAGCATTTCAGCATTTGTCTTCACAAGATGTTAACTGATGGACTGGAGTGCTATGGATTATTGTGATGTTTTTATCAGCTGTTTGTCATTCTGACGGCACCCATTCACTTCCGTTGGTGAGCTACATTTCTCCAAATCTGATGGAAGAAACAAACTCATCTGCATCTTGGATGGCCTGATTATGGCTTTGATTTACTTGACCAATGGGATGAGTTTGGGGGTGGGACTTGTTTGGATAAACAATGGCAGAACGTTCGGTAAACCTTTTTGAAACTCATTATTTCAGTTACCGAAATGATGCAGTTGAGCCTAAATGCAGTATTTCAGTGTGGTTAATAAGTAAAATCTGAGAAGACAAACATGCTTTCACACAAATAAAGGAATTCAGTGTCAGCTGGGCAATGCATCGTCTTTCCAGGAATGATGGTGCACTTTTTTAGCAAGAGGCAAAATATGTACCAGCAAGTACATATCACTGCAGTTTCCAAAAGAAATGAACACTAGAGGCAGTAAAACCCTGACACCTTTTATTCCTTTTCACACAAAATTTGAAAAATGATGCTTTTGAACGTTAACATCACACTATCCAGCTTCATATCTATTAGTCTTCATAGACGGTAGGTTTGTTCGGTAGCTCACGGAGTACAGAGATGTACTTGAGAGACGAGGAGCTCTGGTTTAATCCTGTGTAACTACGCTTCAACAAAACAGTTCAGATCTGTGTAAAAGGAAGTTGAAATGACACGGTTGCATCAACAAAGATGTTTTTATATCAGTTTTGCATTTATTAACACTATCGGGTAGGTTTAGGGTTGGATTTTGTGTAGGGCATATTAATGCTCAACATGATAGAGCATTAACTTTTAGCAACAGTCCATGGATATTTCAATTCTGAACCGCTGAAATATGTACCTAAAGCAACATAATAAAATGTGCCAGGGTTCACATATTGAACCTGTGTTTTAGCGCCACTCAGTGAACATTTCTCTTTGAAGCTGTGGTGAAACATGCAGTAAGGCACGTAAAAACGGTGTTACACAAAAAGGGCACAGATGTATGTATTTTTATGAGACCAGGTTGCAAAAATCTTTGAAAAGAAGAAGTAATGCAAATGATTCCAGAAGGCCGGTCATTGTTTTCTGTTCTAAAGTCATGGTTTTTCCCCTCGTCCTCCTTCCGTGTCCTCGTTCTGTGCATCTGACTCTTGGGACTGAACCCAGAAACACACGGTGAGTTTAGACACGTGTCAGCAGGTGCCGTCCAGTGCGCTTTAAACCCAAAAGATCCCTTCGTTTCTAGCGTTTGACTCTGTTTGTAAGCTGTAACAGGCGGCACACTCAAATCTCATTTGAACCCGTTTTTGATGTCCGCTCATAAACCTCATCCCATTCTTATCCAAATCTGTGGCAGATTCACAGCAGAAAGCGTTTGTGCTGCAGAACCCTGCAAAGCGGCCTTATTTTCTTCAGCCGGAGCGTTTGCTGGTCTGCTATTTCTGACATTTATAGGCTGACGGCTGTATTTTTAGCTCTTTTCATAGAGGCATGATTGAATTAGTCCGAGTTCAGAGCTCATATGCAGTAAAAATCAGGCTGCTTTGGCATTTTTATTGTCTATTTGTCTGACATGGGATGACCTGCGTCGAGCTTTCAGGCGTTTCAGAGAGCTTCATCAAGAGTCATGAAGATGCAAATCACAACTGAATGATCTTTGTACAAAAAAAAAATTAAATCAGAGAACTTACTGAATAAACTTTGTTTAATGGATAATATTCATGTTATAATATTCGAAGAGTTCATTAGAAAAGAGTTTTTAAAAATTTCAAAAGTAATATTTTTATATATATATATATATACGTATGTATATATATATATATATATATATATATATATATATATATATAAATATATAGATATATAATA